>UCOK01018200.1:19124-115699 GCA_900474325.1 Synergus umbraculus | reverse complement strand
GTTCAAAAGCGACTATAATATAGCTTTTATAAGATCCGGGCGGATCTGTTCTTTAGTGTATTTCAAATTTTTTGGGCCCAAATGGCACCCAATGGGAACCCGACTTCAAAGGGTTCCTACAAGCTTCAAAAGCAGCCATACTAGTACTTATAGAACCGGTTGTGAACCTGATCCTTGTAAATCATAAGGTGTAAGTGTCCAAACGACACCCTACAGGATCCCGACTTCAAAGGGTTCCAAAAGTGTTCAAAAGCGACTATAATATAGCTTTTATAAGATCCGGGCGGATCTGTTCTTTAGTGTATTTCAAATTTTTTGGGCCCAAATGGCACCCAATGGGAACCCGACTTCAAAGGGTTCCTACAAGCTTCAAAAGCAGCCATACTAGTACTTATAGAACCGGTTGTGAACCTGATCCTTGTAAATCATAAGGTGTAAGTGTCCAAACGACACCCTACAGGATCCCGACTTCAAAGGGTTCCAAAAGTGTTCAAAAGCGACTATAATATAGCTTTTATAAGATCCGGGCGGATCTGTTCTTTAGTGTATTTCAAATTTTTTGGGCCCAAATGGCACCCAATGGGAACCCGACTTCAAAGGGTTCCTACAAGCTTCAAAAGCAGCCATACTAGTACTTATAGAACCGGTTGTGAACCTGATCCTTGTAAATCATAAGGTGTAAGTGTCCAAACGACACCCTACAGGATCCCGACTTCAAAGGGTTCCAAAAGTGTTCAAAAGCGACTATAATATAGCTTTTATAAGATCCGGGCGGATCTGTTCTTTAGTGTATTTCAAATTTTTTGGGCCCAAATGGCACCCAATGGGAACCCGACTTCAAAGGGTTCCTACAAGCTTCAAAAGCAGCCATACTAGTACTTATAGAACCGGTTGTGAACCTGATCCTTGTAAATCATAAGGTGTAAGTGTCCAAACGACACCCTACAGGATCCCGACTTCAAAGGGTTCCAAAAGTGTTCAAAAG
The DNA here is from genome assembly GCA_900474325.1 of Synergus umbraculus. Lineage (NCBI taxonomy): Eukaryota > Metazoa > Arthropoda > Insecta > Hymenoptera > Cynipidae > Synergus > Synergus umbraculus. Next base: position 114,714 of record UCOK01018200.1, on the reverse strand, counting down.
CGACTATAATATAGCTTTTATAAGATCCGGGCGGATCTGTTCTTTAGTGTATTTCAAATTTTTTGGGCCCAAATGGCACCCAATGGGAACCCGACTTCAAAGGGTTCCTACAAGCTTCAAAAGCAGCCATACTAGTACTTATAGAACCGGTTGTGAACCTGATCCTTGTAAATCATAAGGTGTAAGTGTCCAAACGACACCCTACAGGATCCCGACTTCAAAGGGTTCCAAAAGTGTTCAAAAGCGACTATAATATAGCTTTTATAAGATCCGGGCGGATCTGTTCTTTAGTGTATTTCAAATTTTTTGGGCCCAAATGGCACCCAATGGGAACCCGACTTCAAAGGGTTCCTACAAGCTTCAAAAGCAGCCATACTAGTACTTATAGAACCGGTTGTGAACCTGATCCTTGTAAATCATAAGGTGTAAGTGTCCAAACGACACCCTACAGGATCCCGACTTCAAAGGGTTCCAAAAGTGTTCAAAAGCGACTATAATATAGCTTTTATAAGATCCGGGCGGATCTGTTCTTTAGTGTATTTCAAATTTTTTGGGCCCAAATGGCACCCAATGGGAACCCGACTTCAAAGGGTTCCTACAAGCTTCAAAAGCAGCCATACTAGTACTTATAGAACCGGTTGTGAACCTGATCCTTGTAAATCATAAGGTGTAAGTGTCCAAACGACACCCTACAGGATCCCGACTTCAAAGGGTTCCAAAAGTGTTCAAAAGCGACTATAATATAGCTTTTATAAGACCGGGCGGACCTGTTCCTTAAAGATTTAAAATTGTTTAGGCCTAAACGGCACCCAAGCGAAACCCGAGTTCAAAGGGTTCCTAAAATATTCAAAAGCGACCATACTAGTTCTCATAGAACCGGTTGTGAAAGTGATCCTTGCAAATTAAAAGTTGTATATATCGGAACGGCACCCAAAAGGAACCCGACTTCAAAGGGTTCCAAAAGTATGCAATCGCAACCATAGTATAGCTTTTAAAAGATGGGGGCGGATTTGTTCCTTAAAGATTTAAAATTGTTTGGGCCCAAACGGCACCCAACCGGAACCCGAGTTCAAAGCATTCCTAAAAGCTTTAAACCCAATCATACTAGTTCTTATAGAATCGGGTGCTGAACTAATCCTTGCAAATTAAAAATTGTATATGTCCGAATGGCACCCAACAGGAACCCAAATTCAAAGAGTTTCTTAAACCTTAAAAAGCGACTATACAAGTTTTTACAAGTTGATCTCAACCTGATTCATGAAGATTTAAAACTGTTTAAACCTGTATGGCACCCTCCAAGAACCCGATTTGCTCCAATATAGCTACAAGTTTTTTTTCTTATATCTTGTTCTTCTTATTACTAACGGATTATAAAGGCTAAATGGATGATCTCTCCGCGAACGTTTCTATTAGTTTCCTGTTCAATATCGTTGGATAATAAAACCGTTTTAAGGACCATTACGAATTATTGCGAGCCCATGCGGCGCCTTTACGTGAGTTATATAGCGACAAATGTCACACTTCAATCGCACTTACTCTCAAGATCTAAACTTCCTTTTTTCAAATGTCGTTAGAAGAGACCTCCGAGTAGTTGAGCAGAATTGAAAAATGACTTCATGTCATCTATGAAGTGACTTTTATCTTTTTTTAAATTTATTCTCCAACCTATTGGCGTACGTTATTTATACAGGCATCTGTCAGACTCGGAAACTTGAAATACCGTTACGTAATGCGATCCTCTCGTAATTCATCGCTATATTTCTTTGAAGCTGCTACCGGAAACAGATACCTGTCTTGATCAATCACTCACGAAGAAAATTTTTTGATATAAATTCGCTTCTTATATTAAAGGAAATTGAATTCGGGATACTCTATTTTTTCAAATTGCTTTGGGTGTGATTCAAACGAAGACTAACGGATCCCGAGTCCTTAAGGGTTCTTTAAGTTCCATAAAAATCCCGCGCGGACCCCTGAGGACATTCCTAAGGATTTTCGAAGGGCCCCTTCAAATTTGGGCCAATTTCGTGTGTTTTAAGTATTTGGGTTCCATCTGGGTGCTCTAATCTTTTCAGGTCACAGTTCAGACCTAAATTCAGGATCCTTAAGAGTTCGAGATCAAACTGTGAATCTCAAAAATCTTTAATTCGTTAGGATTCGTTGCAAACGAACCCTAAAAGAACCCAAAACATTCCGGCACCCTTTTAATTCGGGTTCCCATCAGGTTCTCTAAAGATCCCTCCGGATCCGAACTTTTAAACAATCGTTACCCTTTTCTTCTGCTTTTAAGTTCGGGTTCCTTGTGGGTACCTCAAGGGATCTGATCCGTACCCAAAAAGAATCCATACAAACTTTAATTTACAATCAATATTTGTAAATTTATATTTATCACCATCAAATATTATCTCTCTGCACTTCATATTTTATAAATAAACAAAGTAGCTTATCTTTCCTTCGAACCTTGAATATTAAATCTATTTTACAACGTTTACTTGTAGCAACAAGTATCGAGACATTTTTGGCACAGCTCCAGATCGTTTTGCTCGCTTTTCCATCGCCGTGTTTCCTTTTCCTCGACTTGATTCAGCAACAAGTGCTCGAGTTCCCTCCACTCGAAAGTCTATCCATTTTTATTAAATCCGATTCAATCCCATAAAAAGTTTAATTATAAAACTTTTCAACATCTTTTCAGACTCGTTTATCTTCCTCTCAATGTAACCTTTAAACCTTCCAATTTTTTGCAGTTTGAGTTGTTGTTAGTATTCATCCTCTGCTCTCTGAACGGCGACCCTTTCCCAAAAAACGATTGGCTAACTTTCATCGGCATCGTGTAAAAAGCGGCATAATCGTTCGATTTGCAGAAATTATCGAGTGAGTTCGACCGATGGCCCGGCAACTTTGCAGAATTGCACACGTGTTTGGAATTTTCCCATGCGTCTTTTCTGCCCACTTTTCTCGATTTCAACTCACGTAGGACAGGCGATAATCGAGGGAATGGAAAATCCTTACACGCATCTCTCTAGAAATAGGTTTCACTTCTGCCGCGCTACGCGAAAATGAGAAACTCATTTCTGTAATCGCTACTTCATACTTCTGAGTGGAAAAGTCAAGCTCATTTCGTTCTAAATCCCCTCATTTCAAATTTAATGTGTAAATTTCAAGCCCATATTCATCAACCTGAAATATCACAACCCTCATATTTTTCAACTTAAGTAAGCAAACACTAATTGTATTCTTAAATTGGCTCTCTTTATTTTACATAACAAATATTATAAACAGAACTATTTTCGCCTTATTACTATTTACTAGAAATATTTTACTCATTTTATAAAAAGAATTATGCGTACAGAGCCAAAAAGTGTCTAACTTAAATATTCAGGGTGTGAAGTAAAACCACTGATTAGTAGTCAAGATGTAACTCCCGCCGCGTCTACGAAGTGAATGACGCTCCCGGGCCCCGAGCGTCCGCTTATATACTCGCCGTCTTCCCCCACTCCGACCGCCACTTCTCGGTCCAGCGGAGTCCCACCGCGTTCTTTAGACTGCCGCTCTCTGTTCCCGTGCCATTGCTTATATACTCGCGACCTCCCTCCCTCCACTCAGCCTCCGACCAATCATATTTTTTCTCCCGTTTCCTTCCTTTCTATAAGTCCTAAAAAACCGTGCTTCGGCTTAAAATACTCTTAAGGCTCTAGCGCACTTTCCTGATATAATATACGAAAAAAAAAACTAAATATTCTTCTCGCCCTGTAGCCACACTTCAAATCCAAAAAAAGATTAAATCTACATTTAAACGATCTATATTTAAACCCAACATCTTTAATTTTCCTATTTGAAGAGTATTTTACTTTTTTTCTAGACGTACGTTTTTAGGCGACTATCTCTTGTCCTCGGACGAATCTGCTGATCGATGACACGGTTGTCTGGTCTCACCCAACCCATTAATCATCAGAGTTAATATCTACCGGACATCCATTAAACGTCCTATCGGGAGCGATTTTGAAGGATGTCAGGTAGTCACTCGTACACTCATCGAATCCTGAACTTAGAAGGTCGAACATTAGGGTTATTGGCTTCAGATCCAGGTTGCAATTAATCAAGCAAAAATTCGGCAAATATCGCCGAAACTATATGCTATCTTCCCCAAGAAAAATACCCGATGTTTGCTGTTTCTCTATCCCCTTTTTCTGTGGACCCACCAAACGACTTAGGAGCACTTTACGCTCTTCCTTTTCCAGTCAGAAGAACACGATTTGGTATAAATAAATCAGGCGACTTTTGCGCTTCCAATCTACATTAAAATTACCCTTTGGGTCAAACTAATCTAACTTTACAAATTAAGCAAATATGAAGTTATCAAGTTTTAAGAGATTAAAGTTTTTATAATTGCATCTATCAGCTTAACGAGCAAACGTTCTAATTTCGGATGCTTTGAATTATTTATTCCCGCTAATAAATTGGCGAATTTACGCTTGGGAAGAGCTTAGCAATTACCGACCGGATTATTATTTGACCGCCTGCTAATATGGAAATATTATTTATACGGAAGATTATGGAATATCGGAAGTTATTAATCAAAACATAGATCCAGGTTGCCCTCCGACGCATCGAGAGCGATCCATTTAGATATAGCTAGCAGTTTTGAATTAACCGAGATATAACAGAGGATTTCCAGATGACGAATGTCTCGATGAAACCGGCAGAAGGTTTTAATGGTCTCACGTGGAGCACAGCAAGCTAATGCATTGATTTTCGCGTGCATTTCCATCTTCTCCTTGTGCGAACACGACCAGCTGATTTACGTCTGTTTGCAGGTCTTGAAGGGAACCTCGAGAGCTTCCTTTCGAAACTAATGCATCTGAAAGGTCACAGAGACATAAATCCCGCCGGGTACTTGCAGATTTGTCAATATTGTCGTACAATATTTAATCAGAACATTTCGCTCTACAAACTATATAATCTACAACGGAAGTTAAAATAATTTAGCGAAATTTATCGTTAAGGAACTTCGCGATTCTGTCAATCCTCTCGGGACAATTTCACAGATCAGCAAAGATTCATTCGTCATATTGAAACTATAAGGCGCGGCGTGCCAATGCTTTTGCATTGAACGGAGAATATGATAATACAAACCGCTTCGCCAAGAATAATAAAAAGAATCAAATTTCCCTTGAGTTTATTGGAAAAAAACTTAATTATCTTACTGTTGTGCAACCCGTTTTATTTTCATATTCTAGATATTATAGCGCTTTAAATAAGCATTTTCTTAAAGAATACAACCACGATCTAATCCCCGCCGCGTCTACGAAAAGAATGACGCTCTCGGGCCCCGAGCGCCCGCTTATATACTCGCCGTCTTCCCCCTCCACTTCGACCGCCAGTTCACAGTTCTACGCGCTCCCGCCGCGCCGCGTTCGTTAGACTGCCGCTCTCCGGTCCCATGCCTCCGCTTATAAACTCGCAGCCTTCCCCCTCCACTACGTCTCCAACCAATCATATTTTATCCCTCAATTCCTTCCTTCCTATAAGTCATAAAAAATCCTGCTTTGGCTTAAAATACTCAGAAGACTCTAGCGCACTATCCTGGTATAATATACTTTTTATTAAAAAATATATAAACTTCTTCAAGTTCACTTCCTAATATTAGTATTATTTATACATTTTCTATATAAATTTTCGGCTGCTTCTTCGAAGAGTCATTGGCTTTTCCGAATAATTTACGTCCCAAGCAATAGTTGAGCGGCAGGGGGAAGCATGCATAATAATTCAAAGCGATTGTTCTGAGGTAGGGTACATGCATCCGCCCAGTTACGAATGGCTTCAATTTCAGGTCGACGGCAACGTTACACTGCAAGCGACGTATATCCTGAGTAATATACTAATGTCTTACCGGAACTACAAGAGTCGAGCGAAAATTCGCACAAGCAAATGAAGGAAACAAACGATGATGAAATTTTTTTGACTGTGAAAAGCGGCAGACGTTAGATCGATCATTTCTAGCTGCCTCGTAAACCTTGCCCCGTAAACTAAACTGAGTTCCGCTTGTGTAAACTTTTGTTCAGAAATGCAAGGTATGGATAAAGCTTGAATTTATCACCCTCATAATTGTCTATATATTTTTATAACTTTATCTCACACATACGCATGCTTTTAAATTTAAAATAAATTTCAAGATGCCAAGACAAAAGCATAAATTGTTTTTTTGTCTTCTAGGAGGAGTTTCAGTCATAAAGATTAGAGTTATTATAACGAGCGGATTTCTAAGCTTGATCTACGGCTTAGATAAAACTCGCAAGACGCCACAAAGATGCATTTTATTTCCGCGAGTGACACATGGTGTGGAAAATAATTCTTCTGAGTGAGATGATTTAAATAGAAAGCATCACTAACAATAGAGAATATTTAAGAGAAAACAGCTTCCCAGGGAAAATAAATAAAACACACTCAAAATTCCAGAACCTGAAACGTTGCTTTTAAATTGCTATCTTGCGAAATTTATTCATACCCTAAAGTGACAATGTTTCTCGGAATAAAATCTGACAACCCATCCACTATGCAGGAGGGAAAATATGTTTGCAAAGAATAACTGGCAAGCTTCCAGGAGACTTCAAGCCGCTAAAAATTTTATACCTCTCTTCCCGAACTTTTTTCGTGCGGCGACGAGGAAACTAGTTAAAAGAATCATTTTAATTTGACCTCCCAGGCGACAATGTCTACCCATTTATTTAGCGCCATGATGAAGAGAACATCTTTTAATACATGATTTTAATGAAAATCGTAAAAGGTAAAAATTGGGAATAATGATAAAGTAGAAAAAAAATTAGCAGGGATTTTTCTAAAGGTAAAGAACCACGATCTGACTCCCACCGTGTCTGCGGAGAGACTGACGTTCTCGGGCCCCGAGCGTCCGGTTATATACTCGCCTTCCCCCACCACTGCACCCCCCACTCCTGCGAGGCCACCAATCGACATTCGCGAGCACTTTACAGCCTTCCTATTCCACCTAGAAGAACGCGCTTTGGCTCAAAATAATCAGGACACCTTCTACTATTGTATTTAATTTAAAATATTGTAATAAAAAAATATATAAATAAAAATTTAAAAAAAGTGTAAACTTTTGATATATTTTCTTGCCGCCTTCGGAATGTAATTAGAAAATTCTTTTTCTAGGCCTGAAAAGAAATAGCATTCCGGTTTTGGAATTCTTCGAACGAGAGATTCGTAAAGCAAAATTGTCGAGTGAATTCTTCGCTTATTCCAGAGAAACTAAGATGTAGAGAGCTAAGTATTTAAGTTCCTACAGGAGTTTGAATCCCGGCATACCGGACGCTGGAAGTTTACAAGACCCGTGTGCTTCAGGGACTGGAGCTTCGTTCTCGGAAATGTCTTGGGATTTTCGATGTTTGTATAATAAGTTTCCATAACACAGGCAATAAGCTGTTTAAATTAAAAATTGTTTGTGTGCTCTCTGGTTCCTTGGGACGAATAGTTAGTCTATTACCGTTTATTCTGTATTAAAAATTATCAATATTATCTATTAAAATTAAATTTATATAAAAATTAAATTGCTACTATTTAGAAACTTTTTACAGCTTTATTTTAGTTTATAATTTACTATTGAAGCAGAACTTGAAGAAAAAAATTTAAAAAAAAATCTTCTCGCGGGGATTCGAACCCTGGACACCCTTGTCATCAGTCAGACACTTTTCCATCTACTCCAACCTGATTAAAAATATTTTCAAGCTATTTTTTGTTATTTTTTGAATATTGAAGAGGAAAATTGATAGAATTTAATATTTTTTTTAATATATGGATAAAATGTAGTGAAAAAATTGATATTTCAAAGGAATGAGGAGCTAAGAATATTTAACTATTTAGCACTAATTTGTATCACCTATTATCAGAATGTGAAGGTTCCTCGTGCCCAGATTGTATGAGAGCTGCGATGAAACGAGGTCGAAGCTCGTCAGGCTCTAACTTTAGTGAACCACCGTCAGTTTCACGGCGCGTACTCTATTATTGTCTCATCTCTCTTTTACTACGAAGCCATCCATTCAGCCAGATAAGAGGAAAACCCGCCACATCAGCTTGGTAAACTTTCCCTTCAAAAGGGCCATAATCGCGAGAAAACAACTACTCAATTTTGAATTTACAACCGTTATAAACTCAAAATAACAATCTGTTATAAATGAATTAGTACCGTTATCAAATCTTTAGCAGAGATAACAACTTTACGTTTCGCTCTAAGATTGAAATTATACTCTCAGTAAAAGTCTTGAGTCCAAATTCAAACTTAACTTGATTTCTCCATTTTACTTAAAAATTATTACACCTAGACATCTTTTCTCTCTATAGAGCTACTTATTTTTCACATACAAATATGTATACAGAGCCGAAAAAATTCTATGTTCAATACTCATTACGAAAAATGAAACGATTAAGATAAAATTTCGCATTCCTCGTTTTAAAAAACAAGAATTAATACTAGACATTTTTTCACTCTGTACAGACACTTATATTTCGAAATAGAATACGCCTACAGAGCGTAAAAATATCTGTTTCTATTGCTCGTTGAATAAAATGAGGAGACTTAATTTTGAGATTATAACTGTGTGCTTCACGCTTAATTTTTGCAGAAAATTTATGATCATTTTCCGAGAAGTTTTCCTCGTAATATTAAATAATCGTCCCCTTGGCCTTTCTGGAAAAGTTCCCAAGCAATTTTTATTTAAAAAATAGAGTGGTTCATGAAAGGTATTAATTTAGAATGTAATTTCGCAGCCTTTCTTATGCAACGACCAAGAGTGTATTAGATGTCTTGCAAACGCATTTTGCGTCACGATATTATTGATCGAATTGTTCTGAGCAGAACTCTTTGAATGTTGTGTGGTAATTCAACTCAATTGCGATAATTGTATCTCGTATGCGCTTGGGGTATTAAAGTACCCCATTCACGTGTCCACGAAGTAGAAGTATATAGCTTCAGCAAGCTACAAATTGTCCTCTTGAATGGCGTCAATATTCAAGCCGAGGTTCTAGCATATCAAAGCTCTCCACCTTCAACAGTTTAGCCAAATGTCACCAACGCCAAGTACCCGGAATTCATGATGAATATCGACACTATTCGCTACGTTGATCATAAATCGGATTTAGTTCAATTAGTAAAGTAATCAAATCGCAATTGAAACTATTCCAAACACTAAATAAGAATAATAAACTGTTTACTGTGTAAACTTACTAGTTACTAAGTTACCAATCTAAATTTACTAATTATTTGTTACTAATCGCAAATTTATTGTGAGTTACTTGCTAAGTTACTCGTGTAAATTTATTATTAAGTTACTCATGTAAAGTTAGTAAATAAGTCGTGTAAACTTGAAATTTACTAAGTTACTCATGTAAACTTACTAAGTTACTTGAATAAATTTTGAAACTATGCATGTAAATTTACTAAGTTACTCATGTAAACTTACTAAGTTACTTGTGTAAATTTCGCAATTATACATGTAAATTTACTAAGTTACTCATGTAAACTTACTGAGTTACTTGTGTAAATTTCGCAATTATACATGTAAATTTACTAAGTTACTCATGTAAACTTACTAAGTTACTTGTGTAAATTTCGCAATTATTCATGTAAATTTACTAAGATACTCGTGTAAACTTATTAGGTTACTTGAATAAATTTTGAAACTATGCATGTCAATTTACTAAGTTACTCATGTAAACTTACTAGGTTACGTGTGTAAATTTCGCAATTATACATGTAAATTTACTAAGTTACTCGTGTAAACTTATTAGGTTACTTGAATAAATTTTGTAATGATACATGTCAATTTATTAAGTTACTCATGTAAACTTACTAAGTTACTTGTGTAAATTTAGAAACTATGCATGTCATTTTACTAAGTTACTCATGTAAATTTACAAAGTTACTCGTGTACGTTTACTAAGTTAATAATTAAAAAATTTTAAATCACTTGTGTAAACTTATTACGTTACTTATGTAAACTTACTATTTACTAAGAAATTACTTGTTACGTTACTCGCGTAAACTCACCGAGTTACATATGTAAACGTATTAAGTTACTAATATAAACTTTCGCAACTAATTCCTTTAAACTACTTAGTTACAAATGTAAACTTCCTAATTACTTTAGTTAACTTGAAGTAAAACTTTGACACCTTTTTCATATATTCTTGATAAGCTAGGGCGTTAGAAAAATGACACGAATTTCAGAAAAAGACGACAACCCCGTATCACTAAAGGAGGGCACTAAGCGTGAAAAGAACACCCTCGAGATCTGTGATAAAGCTCCATAAGCTTCCCCTTTAATTGTAGCTTTCGCCTTGTATACAAGGGACTCTGAGCAGCGAGGATTGTTGGGAATAAAAATTTAATATGTACATATCAACTCGAGAATCCCTTTGTGAAGATTTATAAAAACTCTTTGAGCAGGTTTCTTTTAAAATTTGTACCCCTAGCAATTTCTAACAGTCTAGATTATAAATTTAAATTTATGTAAATTACGGGATATTTTATTTGAAAATTCTAAATAGTGGACGTATTTCTAAAAATACATATTTCATGTACAATGACACCAACTTGTTAGAATATGATATGATAAATGTGTGTTTGATATTAAAAATACCACATCTGTTACATCTTTCCCAATATTAAATATCAATATGGAGAGACAAGGGAAAGAGAAGACATAACGAGATTCTGACCACACACATGGATTTGTAGTGATCAAAACATAAAAGCTAGGTATCAATATTTTATAGAGTATGTAACTCTGTCCTGTCTTTCGAACCTAAATTCAAACGTTAATTGAAAATTGTAGATTAAATCGTTTTAAAATAGTACTTTGTTACAGAAAACGTTCACGATCTGATCCCCGCCGCGAGTACGAAGAGAATGACGCTCTCGGGCCCCGAGCGCCCGCTTATATACTCGCCGTCTACCCCCTCCACTCCGACCGCCAGTTAACGGTTCTACGCACTCCCGCCGCGTCGTGTTCGTTAGACTGCCGCTCACTGGTCCCATGCCTCCGGTTATATACTCGCGGCCTTCCCCCTCCACTATGTCCCCAACCAATCATATTTTATCCCTCGTTTCCTTCCTTCCTATGCGTCATAAAAAATCGTGCTTTGGTTTAAAATACTCAGAAGACTCTGGCGCACTATCCTAGTATAATATACCCTTTCATAAAAAATAATTAAACTCCTTCAAGTATATTTCCTAATATTATAAATCGTAGATCGTAAATTGAAAATTAAAAATTTTATACGGTAGATGTAAATTGTAGATTTAAATTACAGATGTAAATTATGGATATAAATTGCAGATGTGAATAGTAGATTGTAATTTGTAGATTACAAGCTCGAAATTTTGGATGTGCAATAATCTATATACAATGTTGCCAAATTGTTGGAAACTGATATGATAAATGTAGTTTTGATATTAAATATACGACATCTGTTACATTTTTTCCCAACATTAAATGTCAATTTGTTGAGACAAGGGAAAAAGATGACATAACGAGATTCTGACCACACACACGAATACGTAATGTAGTAAAAGTAAAGTATCAATATCGTATAGATTATGTCATTCTCTCCGACCGTACGAATCCAAACTCACGAGATCAAACGTTAATTGAAAATTGTAGAGAGATGGACGAAGCTGTCGTGTCCTCGAATAAAGACAATTCAACATCAATGAAGGCTGTTTTGTGGCTAGAAATAGTAATTGTTTATTGTGGGATAAAACAGAGATTGTTGGTCCAGATTGAACGAAGGATACATATTAAAGCGCTTTTTAATTATTATAAGTGATAATTTAAAACCGTTATAATTATTCAGCAATCTACAATTTAAAATTTTCATCTGGAAGCCACATCTAAATTTTACATCTATAATTTAATAATTTATAATTTATTTACAATTTACAATTTGCATTTACAATTTACATTTATGTACTATTTATATCTACAAGGTCAAATCTGAAATTTTCAATCCACTATCTTAAATTTATATATAAAAAATTTACACTTACAATTTATATCTACATTTTACAACCATAATTTACAATTTATAATTTACATTTAAATTTCTGATTTACATTTACAATTTACAACTAATCTTTCCTAAAGTTAATCCTTATCTGGTTACAAGTATTCACAAACTCATAAGCTTCAACAGATTACGACTTTTGCTTTGTTTACATCAGACTGTTATATTTTCTACTTTTACACCCAAGGTCTATCTTCAGAGTAAATCTGAACCGCGATGCCCGTCAATACATTGTTAATCCCGCTTTAAAGGGCGGATTTACGCCAAACTTAAGTATCTCCATCAGCTAAATAAAATTAGTTTATTGTTTTACGTGTTCCGCACCTGAGTCCTTCAGAACAAAGCAATTATGAATTTCAGTCTAAAATTATTTCAAATTAAAAAAAATTGGCAATAAAAAAATTAATAAAAAAACATCAAATAAAAAAAAAATTATTAAAAGTTAATTTTTCAGTAGTACTTCCCTATTATAATATTATGTCTCTCATTAAATTGATTTAAAGCTTGTAATGTAGATATTTATAAAAAAAAAAAAATGTAAATTGACCGGGAATCGAACCCTCGCCCTCGGTGCACGAGATTCAATTCTTGATATCTCCGGAATTATCAGTCCGCTTATTAAATAAAAAAATATCTATGTTTTATGTGAATTATTATTATCATTAATATTATTACAATTTATTATTATTATTATTAAAAACAATAGTAGTAATATTAATATTAAATTTATAACAGCGAGTCTAACGTTTATATTTATAATCAGACTCTTCAAATATTGGCAATAAAGCTTTAAATATTGACTCGCCTTCTCTCGTTGTTAAGTTAATGAACTAGATGTGTTTGAATTTCTTAATCAAACATTACAAATCGACTGCAGAATAAAATGCATAAATTACATTTCTCTAGAGTTTATGATACTGGGATAAATGCTTACGTAATTTACAAACAAACAAAAAAGAAGAAAAATAATATTTCCACGAGAAATTTTTATCGATAGTTACTTGATTCTTTTTCTTTTTTTTCTATAAAAAGAGGTAGTCTTACCTTTACTGGTATGCAGAATATAATGAGTAAAAGGTCAGCGGTGGCGAGTCCACCAAGGAAAACGTTCGTGGGTGTTGATGGCAATGGTCGCAGTCTTGGGCAAAGCGTCGAAGCGATAATGACAACGTTTCCTGTAAAAATTTAAATAAATAAGTTCTCCAAAGTCGAATTCCTCATTTTACTAAGCAAATATTATAATTAGAAACGTTTTCGCTTTGTAGAGCTACTTATTTTTTAAATACAAATATGTGTACAGAGCGAAAAAATGAATAATTTAAATAGTTTTTGTGTAAACTGTGACGATTAAATTTCGATGTTAGATTTCTTCGTTTTAAACAAAAACTATTAAAATTAAATATTTTTTCGCTGTGCAGCAATTTTTTAATACTAATTAACCGTTATGATTCTCTCTCACTCATTAAATTGATTCAAATAATTTAAAAAAAAAATAAAAAGTAAATCGACCGGGAATCGAACCCTCGCCTGAGAATAATGAATAAAATTAGTAAATCGTATTTTGAAGCTAGAAATTAAACAAATAAATTTTAACCCAAATACATAGTAGATAAATATTTTAAACCGTTTTGAGTTCAATATTTGCCGCAGAAACTATCGGCTTTTCTCAACTCACTGATCCTCACAAACTTTACAAAACATTCGCGATAACATTCAGCTTACAATGCACAAAACAGCGCTACTTTTACCCCAAGCAAACTTTCGTCCTCGAAAGCAGTTTAAATTGTATATCGCCTGCGGCTCTCAGCCATTTGATAGAAAAGTGGTGACAGTATCGTGCATGAAAATATTCTGTTAACTTCACAATTCTAAATGAAAAAATGAGAATTTAATAAAAATGTACTTTGCTTTTCAATTCTATATAAATTACCGTCAAAAATGTAATTCCGATTGAATTCGATTATATTCGAATTCAATCTCTAGTCGGTAACTCATTACCGGCAGTCGGTAAGATAACCTAATTTATGTATCGCTGCAGCAAATTAAAAAAAAGATTATCTCTTTTCTGCTACATTTACACATTCACTACAAGAATGCTTTGAATATTCCGATGTGAGGACATGCATTATTCTCTGGCGCATAAATAACAGCATCGATTTTCGTTAGAAAGCGAATCCTCTTTCCGAGGGAGTGGGGATAGCGTCACCAGGGGCCAGATTTCCGGCGGTAAATTTAAATTACGGAAGTGAAGGAAAAAAAGACGATAAAGTAGATTAGCGTCGTCATGAAATTCCTTACAAGTCTGTAGTAGTTCAATCGATCGATTGTACAGAGCACGGGAGAATTTTCAACTAAGTTTATAAACGCAATTACGACAAGGGTAATGACAAAGGATATTAAATTCGCCAGAATAAAAAAACTTTAGAATAGAACAAAAAAACTGATTTATACGAATTTTTAAATTATAAAAAAATTATTTGATCAATTTATCGGAGTAGAATTTATCGGAACTTATTCTAAGATGAAAGATATATAATAAATAAACTAAAAAAAAAAAGAAAAAAAAAGAAAATCCACCGGGACTCGAACCCTCGCAACGGAGCAATTTCTGGCAAGGTAAGGACGAGCCTCTAGATTCAAACCGTTATAACTCCGGAACTATTGGTCCGTTTCTCAAATAAAAAAACACGTACTTAATAAATTTTCATCTACTTTCATTCAAAAGTAGAAATAATTTTTTTTAAAATATTTATATTTACCGACAAATCCCAGCAAGAAGGTGAGTGAATAGATGAAGAGTACTGGTCCATATTCCGCCCATGGGATGCCCGGGTCCCCGTCATCAAAAGGCATCGAATAATTCGTGAAATTAGAAAAATTCATTTTCCAAAATGATTTTTTCTCCAACCACCAAAAAAGTTCAAAACACTTTCGCGCACTTTTTTTTTTTTCTTTTTTCCACTTTGAGTCCAATGGAGATAAATTCAAATCGCGCTGCTTTTTATCCTCGGCAGCATTTTTCTCACATTTTAAATATTGTACACTTTATTTTTAAAAAGTTCATGGCGAGGGATGATGAAATTATAAAAAAGTCTTTCTGGAACGTTTATAATGAGAGTTAGGTGGAATTTTGTTAGTTATTAAAATTGCGAGAGTCGAGTAATCTTTGGTGTGGGGATTTCCCAGTTAATGGGCCACTTTAATCTGATTTCTTCTTCAACTTCGATCACTCGATCAACTTGAGGGAATGACGCCTTCTCTCTGGCTTCTGTGAACCTAGGTCACGTTCTCAATGGGGACGACGCTGTTCAGAATATCTCCGATTATTCAATCGTCTTTTCACAAAGCCCCTCTTTCCAACCTCAATCCATGAGATAAGAATCCGAAGAATTTGTTAAAAGAGCGGTATTATGAACTTTATGTTTAAATTAATATTAAAAATGGTAATCAAGGTTATTCAACTCACAGAGAAAAATAAAAATTTATTCTTTTCATTTTTACTCAAAGAATTTTTGAATATTTGAGTAAATACTTTTTCGGCAGAGAATTACAATGAGTTCCAGAGAATACAAAATTAGTTCCTATAAATTCATAGAAATTTCAATGAAATTCGACGATTTAGACGAATTACAAAGAATTTCAGTGAATCTATTAGGATTCCAATAAATTCCAGAGAATTCATAATGAATTTATATGAATTTCAATTAAATCAATCGAATTCCAATGAATTTAAATTATTTACAGAGAATTCCTGCGAATTCCTGTGAATTTCAGTTAATTATGAATGAATTTCTACAAATTCATACGAATTTCAATGAATTTCAATTAATTCTAGAGAATTTCTAGGAATTTCAATAAATTTCAGATAATTCAGAAGAAATTCCTATGATTTCATACAAATTTTAGAAAAATCGCACGAATTTCAATTAATTATAGAGAATTTTTTGGAATTCCAATAAATTTTGAAGAATTTGCGTGAATTTAACGAAATTCCAATGAATATTTAAGAATTGCAAGGAATTCCAGAGAATTAAGAATGAATTCCCACGAATTTCAATGAAATTGGATGAATTCCAGAAAATTCCAATGAATATCTGAGAATTCTAA
The DNA here is from genome assembly GCA_900474325.1 of Synergus umbraculus. NCBI lineage: Eukaryota > Metazoa > Arthropoda > Insecta > Hymenoptera > Cynipidae > Synergus > Synergus umbraculus. Next base: position 98,532 of record UCOK01018200.1, on the reverse strand, counting down.
CAAATTTTAGAGAATGTAGAATGATTTCCTATGGATTTTTTCGAATTGTAGTAAAATCCGTCGAAATCCAGTGAATTTAAATGAATTATATTGAATTTCGGTGAATTCCAATGAATTCCTGTGAATTTAAAGAATTTCCAATAAATACCATAGATTTGCAAATTAATTCCTATGAATTCCTAAAAAATTTGTGTAAATTAAACGAAACCCCAATAAATACGAAAGAATTACAAGGAATTCCATAGAATTAAGATTGAATTCCTATGAATTCTAATAAATTCCAGAGTATGTAGAATGAATTCCTATGAATCGCTATGAATTTTAGTAAAATCCAATAAAATTTCTGTCAATTCCAATGAATTCCCGTGAAATTTAAAGAAATTCCAATGAATACCAGAGAATTTAAAATTAATTCCTATCAATTCCTACAAATTTCAGTGAAATCCGACGAATTCCAACGTTTAAATTATTTATAAAGAATTTCTCTGAATTCTACTGAATTCTATGAAACTAAAAAAATTCTATAAAATTAAAAAATTAATATCTGATCTGTTTAGCTTCAATATTATTTTAAAATATATTTAAATATTAAATATTTTCTAATACTCCATTGAAGAAGAATGTGAGCCAATAAAATTTTCTCCCTTTTAATTCCATCGCTCCATAACGCTGAATTGGATCTTTGTACGTAAAAGATAAATTGCACAAAGCTTGCAGAATTACTAACGTAGCAAATAAGAGAATATGAAAAGAATATGAGTGAAATATTATTTTCTTTGATTCTTTCAAACTCATAAATATGCCTTCGGAAAAATCCATAAAAAAATCTTCGCTGGAATTGGTTTATCGTTGGGAAAAATTCATTTTATCCGCAGTCACTGAATTCCTTCCTGACTGATGAAAAAAAAAATCAAAACATATTTTAAAAATCCGAATTTAAGTTTATACTAATTTCAGTAGTGCAAAATTGAATAAAATTAACAAAACCTGGAAAATAAAATACAAAAAAAAGTTTCCTAGGCGAGATTCGAACCCTTGATACACGTCTCCAGTTTCTGCAATAAAAATATCTAGCAGAAGTAAAATTTCAGAATATCTCAAAAACTACCGAACCGATTTACAAAAAAAAAATTACGTCTTTCGTCGTTTTTCTCGTATTATCCTCACATAATTAACTTACACCTTTTTTCATAATTAACACTATTTTTGGTGGTTTTTATTTCATAAATACAATATTCCGGTTAACAAAAGTAGGAAAAAAAAGAAAAAAAAATTGCCGAGACGGGATTCGAACCCTTGATGCCCAGAAATTGTATTTCTAATATTCAAATGTCGATATCTCCAAAACTATTGCTCCTTTTAAAAAAAAAAAAATAGGTACTAAATTAATTTTTGTCTACTCCCAGTCCACATGAAAAAGAAATGAAAATGACATTTTCGTCTCTTTACGGTTCAATAAAATTATGAAAAAAGTCTTGCACGTGTGTTTTTTCTGTTTGTTAGTCATTTTTGACCGCATGAATACCATCTTTGCTTTATATCCAAGAATAAATCTTAGGCGACGACGTGGCACGATTCTAGCCACTCAGAGGGGGGGAGGGGGCACTCAAGTGCATTTTCCGAAACCGCACGTAATATATTCCCTCTCACGTATGTTATATTGAGTTAAAATCGTGTTTTGTGGAGTATATATAATAACACTACCACACATGAGAGAAGATGTTTTCCACGCAAGTTCACGTAAACGTAAATCTTCTACAGAATCTGCAACACTATACAAGCGCAGTGGATAATTCTATACTGGCGTTTCGCCTTCTGGCGAGTTCATTCAACGTTCGCATGGAAAAAAATTTCACAAGAAAAGTGACATGCGAAATTACTTTGCTTTTTTGTTGTTGATCACTCTTGCATCGAGATTGCACCAGGAGATTTTATTATTAACTTCATTTCCACGTGGAAAATGTCTTTCTGTTTTTAAATATATATTTCTGATGTAACAAAATATTTGCTCTTTACCTAATCTGACTTTGACCTAATAATATTAATTATTTATTATTAATTTATAATTTCATTAATTATTATTTATCCTACTCTTTTAATATTTCAGAACACAGAAAAAAAAATTCTACCCCGGCCTGGAATCGAACCATGACTTCCCACTTTTAATTTTAATGACTTTTGAAAAGTGAAGAGTCGTGGTTCGAATCCTGGCCAGGGTAAATTTTTTTATTCTAAAAATTGGAACAGTAAGATAAAAAAATATATTTAATGATAAATATTTCTAGTTTTATCTCTAAAAATAGATTCTTGAATAAAAAAATGTCTATAAAAATAATTTTTTTTTTGGGGGGGATTTATTAAAAAACTATTTATGAACGATGTAAAAAAAATTGAAAAGTAAACTCGGAAATTGAGAAGCGGGAAATTGTTCGATTTGGAGTGATAGTTAAATAATTTTTAATTCTCTTGCTTTCCTGCTTGCCTTTGAAAAATAATTTGAATCAATTTATTTATACTTCAATCAGTCGCGTGTCAATTTAATTTGCGTTCCATCTAGATAGAGAGAGAGAAAGAGAGAATGAATGTAAATCTCTTTTGTTACGAATCGGAAACTACTTAAAGGTATTCAAACCAAGTTCTAAGCTCAGAATTCGATTTCCTCATTTTAATCAACAATTATTTAGATTTGATATATTTTCGCTCTGTATACTTTCTCCCTTTAGAAATAAAAGTGGGTGTGTAGAGCGAAAGAAAAGTTACGATTAATATTTTTTGTGTAAAACGAGGAATTTGAAATTTAATGTCAGATTCGATTTAAAATTCATTTTATGTAAAGAGAAAATTGTGAAAATTAAATTTTAAGGATTTTTTAAAAATAAAATTAGAAATATGAATATTTTTTATTATTTTATTTATTTTAAATAAATTCTAAATCAACATTTTTAATAAACTAAATAGTTTACTTTTATTTTTTCTAAATATATTATTTTTTATATTATTTATTCATTTTTTTTATTTCTTTTATTTTTATTTTGGAAGGCGACCTAATCAGAAATGAAAATAGATGTTTGTGGAAAAGAAAAGATTTCTGCAAGTTGTGATTCTGCTAAAAGAAAAAAAAAAGAGGAAAGAAGCGACAATAAATTGTCTTGTTTCAAGATTTGCTTAGATTTACGATATAACCGCGAAAAAGGAGATAAAAAAACGCGCAGCTCCGAGTATTGGAAAATCGATAATTAACTATTAAGGCATTTATTGCTCTGGCTTTCTACTGGGAAATGGAAAAAAGACAAAAGGAATTAATTGAAAAAATAGTTTTTCGCTTTTTCAAGAGCGCGAACTCGACCTGATATTTTTCTAACTATTTATCCATTTTTTTGATTATACAAATTTAAAAAAAAATCACACATAAGTTTAATTATAATATTTATTTTTCGATTTTATTATTATATCTAAAAAAATCTTATCTGATTGAGTTTTCTTGTATTAGTCCAATGTTCCATGAACTTTACGCACTTCCGCTTTGAAAGCAGGCCATTTGCCAGTTGGCAAGATTCTAACTTAAAATTTTTGTTGCTGATGACGGACATGTGGTCAGATTAACACAAAGAGCATCTCAAGAAAATTAAGAGGAAAAAGTAGAATTTACTGATCGTACAGAAATAGTTAATTTTAACTAAAGAATTTATTTTCCGCCTATTTTTAAGCAAAAAAATTCCATTTTTATTTATTTTCTATTTTAATTCTTATTATTTTGATCATTTATCAGAATTTTATTAATTTCCTTTGGGTTCTGTATAATTGCATTAAATTTTCCTGGAATTACAATGAATTCTAAAAAAATATAAATAAATTCCGATAAATTCCAGTTGAATTCGAACGAATTAAAATAAATACCAATGAATTCTTTGGAATTCTATGGAATTACAGAGAATTAAGGAATTCGAGTAAATTTCAATGAGTTTCAATGAATTTCAAACAAATCCGCCGAATTTCAGCGAATTCCAATAAATTTTTAAGAATTCGCAGAAAGTTCCGAGGTATTAAAATTAATTATAGTGTATTTCTCTGTGAATTCCACTGAATTCCAGTGAATTTACGCGAATTTAAATAAATTCCAATGAATATCAGAGAATTACAATTAATTACAGAGCTATCAAAATGAATTCCTAAGAATTTCAACTAAATCGGAAGAATTCTGACGAATTGAAATGAATTTAAATTAATTATAGAGAATTTCTGAGAATTCTAATAAATTCCAGGGAATTTAAAATGAATTCTTATGAATTTCAATGAAATTTGACGAATTCTAATAAACTCCAGTGAATTCCATGGAATTTGTAAGAATTCAAAATGAATTTCTATGAATTTCACTGAAATCTGACGAATTCTATTGAATTTCAATTTATTATAGAGAATTTCTCAGAATTCAAATGAGTTCAGGTAAGTTTCCGTGAATTTTTTAGAATTTCAATAAATTCCAGATAATTAATTATGAATTCCTATGAATTTTAGTAAAATCCAAAGAAATCCAATGAATTTAAGTAAGTTATAGTGAATTCCTGCGAATTTCAGTCAAATCTAAAGAATTCCAATGATTTTAATTTAATTTTAAAGAATTTCTGTAAATTCCAATGAATTCCAATGAATTTTTACAAATTTAAGGAAATTCCAGTGAATATCAGAGAATTGCAATGAATCCCAGCGAATTTAAAATGAATTCATACGAATTTCCATGAAATTCGACGAATTCTAATGAATTCCAGTAAATTCCAGAGAATTCAAAATGAATTCCTACGAATTATACGAATTCCAGTGAATTCAAAAGAATTTCTGTGATTTCCAATAAATCCCATAGAATTCAGAATGAATTCGTATGAATTCCTACGAATTTCAGTGAAATCCGACAAATTCGAAGAATGACAAAGAAGTTTAAATTAATTATAAAGAATTTCTATAAATTGCAATGAATTTTTGTGAATTCCGATTTATTTCTGTGAATTCTGACAAATTCGAATGCATTGTAAGTCCACTGAATTCTATTTATATTTATTTATATTTTTACTTCTATTTACTCTATTATGTTCTATTGCCAGTAAATTTTAAACTAAATCCTACTGGATTAATTTGCATTTTAATTAAAATCAGATATATTCTGATTAAAAATAAATACCATATGTAGATATATCTGTGATTGGAAACATGTACTTTAATGCTTTCATAAACTCGGTTTATCAGCGAAGAGTTGATAGAACTAATTCTCTTGAAATGGTAAATAAATGTCGAGTCAAATTTCCCTTCCTAAATAAAAATTCAGATTGCGTCAAAATGATGAGGGTTGGAAAATGGATTTTGAGATAAACCGAGGGGAAAATAAGCTACTGAAAAATTCCGGAAGTGAGGACAAAAATTACAAAAATAAACAGACGTACTTGTCGAGGGAACTAAACGATATTAGCGGAAGTAATTCAGTGACGCTTATTCTATTGAAGTTAATTCGATGAAATACAGAAACCAAATTACCCAGCTCAGATTTAATCAAATACTTGCTCTCTCCGAATGAAAGGATCAACCTTCTAATTTAATATTGACCACTCAAATTTCCATCTTTCTATTCGGTGAATTCCTTTTCTTATATTTAAATCAAACTACATAAACAAATAAATAAAAAAAATTAATTTTTGTTTACTTAGTCAGATTTTGATCTAATTAACATTTATTATTAATATTAACTTATAATTTTATCAATTATTATTTGTCCTGCTCTTTTAATGGTTTAGAAAACAGAAAAAAAAATTCTACCCCAGCCTGGGATCGAACCATGACTTCCCACTTTTAATTTTTATGACTTGTGAAAATTGAAGACTTGTGGTTCGATTCCAGGCCAGGGTAAATTTTTTTTTATAAAAATTGGAACAGTAGAATGAAAAAATATTTAATGATAAATATTTATTTATTTATGTAGACTCTTTAATAGAAAAATATTTTAAAAAATAATTTTTATTTTATTTTTAATGGGAATTTATGAAAAAACGATTGAATAAAAATAAGTCGCGAACTTGCTTATACAAATCTTGAAAGTTCAGTAGGACACAGAAAAGTTATCACAGAATCGTCGAAAGTTTCACCCATTTTAAGTTTATTTCTGCAATTCCTATATTCAACAAATCTCAAATCTTGCCACATCGATTTGAAGTAAGTATTGTCAAAACTTTTCACTCTGAAAAACTGAATCTTTAAATTTTCGATAAACACAATTTCACTTCCATGAAAACTTAAAACACTCGCATGAAAACTTTCAAAAACTTTCTTCACTCAACAGCACTTGCTGAAAATTTTATTTATCATGATTATTATTATACATATTATTTATTACTTGTTATTAACAATATTAATACAACTGATTTCAGTAAAAACAGCAAATTTTCTGAGTTAAATATTTGTCAAAAATATAAATTAATAAATTACTTTATTTTTACAATTTAAAAAAAATTAAAATTTAAGATATTTTATATTTTTAAATTGCCCCACTTTTTTAGTTACTGCAGAAATTATTTTCACTTCCAGAAAAAATTCTTGGGAAAAAAAAATAGAGAAATTTAATTTTTCTAAATTTTTTTATAGAATTTAATGTACTGTTTTTTTATTTACTTTGCTTTTATTGTGGAGGATAATCTGAGAGTCACAAATAATAATGTTTCACCGAATACGACACACGTGAGGCACCGGGTATAAACTGACTAAAGCCCGCCACGAGATTGAAGAAGAACTCGGGAAGTAGCGTGCGTACGAAGTTGAGTCGGACATTCCCGAGGTTTATCGAGCCGAGAAGTTCCCAATTAAATTTGTGCTTTTATTCGAATTAGAAGATTGAGCCAATTAAAAATAAAAAGAACAATCTTAAATTCATGACACTTTCTCGAATCGCATTTATTATTTTTCTAATTTATATTAATTGACCCGCATTATCTGAAATTTATTTGAGATCGCTAAAATTTAATGGAATTCAATAGAATTCACCAGATTTCACATGAATTCATTGGAAGTTATTTAATATTAATTGAAATTTATTGAAATTCATCAGAATTCATTGGAATTCATTTTCATTCGCCAGAATTTATTGCAATTCATTTTTTTTCGCTAAAATTTATTGGAATTCCATGGAATTCACTGAAATTAATTTAAATTATTTATAATTCTCCCGAATAATTAATTTCAATTTATTAAAAAATATTTCAGTTTATTGGAATTCCATGAAAATAATTTTATTTTACTAGAATTCATTGGAATTTAATGGAATTCAGTAGAATTCACTGGATTTTACATTAATTCATTGGGCGTTATTAAAAATTAATTGAAATTTATTGAAATTCATTAGAATTCATTAGAATTTTTTTTCATTCGCCAGAATTTATTGGAATTCAGTGGAATTCACAAGAATTTAATGAAATTCACTAGAAAACACTGGATTTCGCAGAAATTTATTGGAATTCGTTCGACGTTATTTAAAATTGATTGGAATTTATATATTTTCTTTGGAATTCCATGAAAACAATCTTAATTTGGTGGAATTCATTACAATTCAATGGAATTTATTGAATTTTAATGAAATTGATTTTATGTCACTGAAATTAATTGTAAATTGATTTTAATTCACTGGAATTCATTGGAATTCGAATTTCCTTGTATTGAATTAACTTCAAAGAAAACTATACGCAAAAATTTCACATGACTTGTGAAATCTGACGACTCCAATTTTTGTATCTCAATTGGCAACAAATTTTCCCTTGTTTACAACTATTTGTTTTACAAAAATAAAAAAAATAATAAATTTCTCTATTTTCGCTTTGTCGGACTTATCTGTATAATAATCACTCAATTGGAGTTTCCTTTGTGAGATTGAAACTCGACTGCGGCTTTGAATAGAATTTTACTCTTGTATAAAATATCCTTTTCATGCTTTAAAAATTTTCAAGTGACGAATGTATGAATGAATAAATATTCTACATTGACAAAAAAAATCTTTGCAAACTATTTTTAACTCTTTCACATAAATTAAATTAAAATTTCTAGGTATAATTAAAAATAATATTTTAATAAAAAAAAAAAATATGAAACTTATCATAATTAATTAGAATTAATCAGCCAAGATTAATATTTTTATTTTTAATGAATTATAACTCTCGAGATATTCCGCGACCCTTCAAAATTAGCATTTTTCTCCTAATCTTTTATCGCCATTCTAAATTAAACTATAACGTGACATTTATTTTAAAGAAATTTAAATTAAAAAGCTCCCTTCTCAGAATTTTAAGGCCGTTAAACAATTTAACATCATAAAAAATTTAAAACATAATTAAATAGCTGCTTTCCATCCAGAACAAAATTTTCTTTTCACTCGGAATAAGCAATTTATGGGACTCGAGTTCATGACAAATGAAACCTATTGAACCCGAGTCGGATAATTAACATCTGACTCGTTTCGAAAGATTGGTTCTTGAATATCTGAAAAGGCTAAACCTATTGACAGAATTTTCTGTGAAAGAGATATCTGAATATTTTAAATATCTCCATAAAAAAAGAAATCTCCCCCCTAAAAAAAAAATAACATAAAAGATTTCTCAAATATAGTTATTGCTACAGAGAAAAAAATATCAAATTATATTATTATTATTATTATTATTGAATAATAAAAAATATTTAAAATATTTTCACAACTCGTTATACGCATCTATCTCAATTCTCCACTTTCAGAAATTCTCGAGAAGTGCCAAGCTCAAGAGCTGTTAAGTATATATGTTCAGTCCAACCCCTTCCCCCTCCCTAGCCTCATTTTTACCCCCCACCAATTCTTTCACGTAGACGACTCGTAACTTTCTTAATAATTCTACTTCCCTTTCTTACCTCTTTTTTTTAAATCTCTTTTACTTAATAGTAATTTACTTCCCTTTTAACTTTCTACCTCCTCTCTCCCCCCACCCCCCTCACCACCCACCTCTCACATGTTCTTATTTTCCTGAGTGAGTTAATGTGACACTTGCAGATATGTCTACAAAGTGTTTCTGAGTTTAATAAGCGCTGGGAGAATAAATCCCTCGTCCGCCGTTGGTAGTTAAAACTAAAGTGGGGGTGGGGTGAGCAAGAAGTGGAGGGAGGGGATAAAGGACATCTCTTGAGAATTCTGCGACACTATGTGCCGTGATTTTGATAATATTCTGCATAATTATACCCGAGTAGTTTAATGACGTAAACCCACGTGCTAATTTTCTTTCATCTGACAAATTTCTGGCTAGATTTCCCTCTCGGGAAAATGAACACAAAGTATTTGAGTTTACGACGATGATTAAATCTTTTTGATTCATTTTTAATTGGTTTCTTGATTTACTGGTAAATAATATAGAAAATAACAATTTTTTTAGGTCTCTATTAATTTCGAGTGATTTAAAATTATTTCAAAATAGTAGTTTAAATATTAATATTAAATTTAATATTAAAAACGAGGTTTTAAAAAATTTAATGAATGAAGACAATTTAAAAATTCGTAGTTTAAATACTTTTACTTTTTAAAATAGTCCGATTTTGAATTATAGACTTGAAAATTGAAAAAAAAAACTTGAATTTTATTGATTACTTTACAACTTTTTGAATTTTTACACTGGTGGTAACGCACATTAAAGTGGCCAAATTCATAACTAAAACTTAATTTTTTTTATCCACGATCGGTAAAGATTACCGACCGACGACGTCGGTAACAGCGAAATTTATACGGTTTTATCATAAGAGGTAAAAGATACGTCAGAGAGTAGAAATTACCATAATTTAGTTTCCCCAACTATACATTCACAATAATAAATATTTTTTCCTAAAACTAGGCCATTGACCTCCTTTTCATATTTCATAAAGACGCAAAACTTTCAAAATGTAAATTCTCAATTTCAAAAATATAACCGAATCGCGCGTATATTTTCAACAAGATCACTCATTGGCTGACCTACAAGAAGAGGAATGCCAATGCATTCTGGGAAACTTCGGAAGTGGTGATTCAGGTCTGCCACACTTGAAAAAATAAACTTTCAAACTCCAAATCGTCAAAAACGATCTCCATAAATATTAAGACCCCAAAACTAATTCTCTTTTACCAAATCGACGAGGAATTATCTATATTATTATTCAAAAACCCCAACTTTCGTCAAAAATATCTCAAAAATTGTCACATTTCAGAGCATGAAGTGCAAAAATATTTAAAAGTTGGCGGCACTGTTTCCCAGGTGACGCCACTTCGAGACACGCCGCTGTTGTCTTGTTCATACTCGTTGAATAAATTTCCGTGGAATTCGGTCGCCATTATTTCACCGCGTATCGTGTCAGTTCGCGTCGCGTCGTGTGACTAGATTTTACGGAATTATTGACGAGGTAAGTCTTTATTTTCCCAAAAAACATCAATTTTCCCATTAGGAACAAAATTGGAACTTAATTCTCGCTTTTAATCGCCCCAATGTCTCGTAAAATCGGCAATAAGTGCCGATCAATGTTTTCTGATTCCGAGCACGCCATTGCAAATTATCTCGCCGATTATCATTCCTCAGCATTTTTACGCATTTATTTATTCACTTAGCACGCTTTCCCCGTTCCAAGAAAAAATTCCTATTTTTCTGGATTTATTTACGGTAGGAGAAATGCTTCTAGAATCAATAGATTATGAAATATTTGAAATACGTATCTAAATGTTTTCACCCATAAACCCCTTCGTACTCCGGCTTTTCCGATCGATAACCGTTTTTATGATACATTTTGAATCTTAGGGGAAATTAAAAATTTCTTTTTTGCCTTATTATAAACTGCAAATCTGATTATATTTGCTTTCGAAAATCTAAGTAATTTATTTTCACTTTATAATTTTATAATTTAGGGATTATATTTATATTTAGATTTTTTTTTGTTTTTTTTTTTTTATGCGAGGGAAGTTTCTAATTAGAGGCATGACTTGTGCGGGATTTCGGCAATTTTCCAATTTTATGGGTCGTGAAGACGTCAATTTGCGAAGTTAATAAGAAAAAGGTGGGGGGCCAGGGACGCGGATTTTTTTCTGGGCCCGGGTGTAATTATTCGATGAATCGGCATTTTTATTGCAATTTATACTTTTTTTCAGTGATTCAGTGATTTTTTGTTGTTTTGTCTCTAGGTAAAAAACGGAGCGTCTCTAGTATTAAAAGTGCTATAATTGCAAAGCTTCTGCTCCGAATTTTCGTTTTTCATAAAATTCGCAATTTGTTCTTTTTAATTTTAGTGCCAAATCCGGAATGTTTTTTTTTTTTCAAACACATAGTAAATTTTCAAATTTTTATGAACCCCGTTTCTTTAGTTTCTAATTTTGAAGTTCAAACTAAAACCTGTAAAATTCGAAAATACTGACTAATAAATAATTTTTAACTATTTTAATTTTAAATTGAAATCCTATGAAATTAATATTTTTCAGATTAGATATTTGAAAACGTTGACAAACGAATCTAAAATTGATAAGCTCTAAAAATTTTAGATTAAGACCGCATGAATTTTAAACGTTTAATAATTGGAGCGCTCCAAAAATTAAGCAAAATCATACGCTTTGTACTGAAAACTGAAAAAGCAAATTTAAAAATGAAAAAAGTCGAATATGCTGTAACTAAAAAGTAAAAAACAAAAATTTATTAATGATTAACATAGTAATAATAATAATAAGAATAATAATAATAATAGTAATTTCAAAATTATTATTTTTAAAAAATCGATTGAAAGTATTCAAATTATAAAATGCTTTCTGTTCCCTATGCAACTATTTATTGACACACCACTGAAGCATGAAGAGCGCCGCCGCGTCATATGCACGCAATTTCGGACTCGTGCTTCTATCGTGGAAAATTCCATCTTCGATTTTCGTTATCGGAACCTGACAACTGTTGGTTTTTCCCGTTGTTTTAATTATCATCCAAGGACAAAAAACTCGCTTTATTATTGGAAAAGGGAATTCGCATCAGTAGGTTGTCTTCGTAATATTCGTCCTTGAACGACAAACCGCCATTACGACATCCTTGAATTCTGCATAATCACCGGCGCGCGTTCATTTTCTTTCGCCATTGTTATTTTGCCGGCTCTTGTTTCAGACGATCGACCGGCATTTGCATAAAAAAAAAACTGAATTGCAACGACTCATTTATCCCGTACTTATAATTTCACTTATAATTTTAAAAAATATTATCTACCTCTAAATAAAACTTCAAATAACTAAAAAAAAAAAAAATAATAATAAAAACCGCCTTTCTGATTCCAGGTTCTACAGCCATCAAGATGCCAGGTTTCAGCAGCGTGGGTACCTTCAAAATCTTCATCGGCAATTTGGCTGACAAAACTTCCAACGCCGACATCAAGCCCCTTTTCGAAAAGTACGGAAAGGTCGTTGAGTGTGATGTCGTGAAAAACTACGGATTTGTGGTAATTTGATTATCCAATTGGATAATTCGAAAAAAATTTTAAATATGCATTACTCTCAACCCTGTCTTTTTTTTTTTTATCTAGCACATGGAGAATGAAGAAGCCGGAAGGAACGCCATCCAGAACCTCAACGGGCAAATGGTGCACGGTCAGCCAATAAAATGCGAGGCCGCAAAGAGTCGCAAAGGACCCAACACCCCAACGACGAAGATCTTCGTTGGCAACTTAACAGACAACACAAAGGCTCCCCAGGTGCGCGAACTGTTCGCCAAGTTCGGCACTGTTGTTGAGTGCGATATCGTCCGAAACTACGGATTTGTTCACCTCGAGGCCACCGGCGACGTTAACGACGCAATCAAGGAACTCAACGGACAAATCGTCGACGGACAGCCAATGAAAGTTCAGATTTCCACGAGCAGAGTACGACAAAGGCCAGGAATGGGCGACCCTGAGCAATGCTACAGGTGTGGACGTGGTGGTCATTGGTCCAAGGAATGTCCGAAGGGAGGAATGGGAGGAGGACCAGACAGAAATGGATTCAGGGACCGCATGTTTGGACGAGACCCCTACCCCCCACCTCCACCCCCACCTTTCCTCAGGGACAGGTTGATGGGTGGCGGCCGTTTTGGAGTAAGTCATTCACTTCCGGCGAAGCACAGTTGGAAAAATGTAGCTTTTTAGGACAAGAAATAGCCGACAACACAAATCTGAACGAATCTAAACTTTTCTTTTTTAATAATTCTGAAGATTCGTAGTATACTACGGACCTAAAGGATTATTTAACAAAAAAGTTCCGATCCTTCGAGATTTGTGTTATCGACTGATTTTTGTCCAAACAAAACTACTTTTTTTCCACTGTGCAAAGGCTCAAGCGAATTTTTGCACCAGTGAGAGAGGAGATTGACAAGTTGATAGGCTTTGCTACTTAATAAGATTTTTTTAAACTACCTCAGCAGTTACAAGTCATGAGCAAGATATTTCCTATATAAGAAGTCTCCAAAGGATACGAGAGTAGCGATTTTAACACGTTACCTCTAAAGGCCATTTCACATAATTGAGAATTATGGATATATAGTCCCTTTTATTTTTCTTGTCTAGCGAGAAAAGGAGCATCCATTTTTTTTCTTATCCCGATCTCAAGCGTTTAAGCTTATGTGAGGCATACTTAGGCATCACATGATTTGGACATCTTCTTTCTACAGGGAAGGCACATTGTCGTTTCAGAATGTAACTTAGGGAACATTTAGCGAAAATTCGTCAAAAAGAGGGACTTTTAGGGAAATAGGGGACAGGTTGAGAAGTCGATTTTACATTCTTAACTCTTATCTTTCCACAAGTCCGATTTGTGTTATCAAGTTTCCATCTGGGTGGGTTGAAAATTCGCTCGTGCTAATAATTTTCGACTTCTCTTCATATGACATTTTCTTGATGTGGAAGATAGTAAAGAGGAAGGATCTAACTGAAATTTTCATTGTAGGATTACGACAGCTACTACGATAGACGAGGATTCGATGACACCAGGGATCTGTACGAAAGGAGGTTTCCAAGTATGACGGGTATGTCTGGCCGTGACATGGGAAGTTCCATGCGCGATTCTTATCTGCCACCAGTTGCTCCAAGACGAGATCCAATACCTCCTATGCCTCCTCTAGGTATGGGATCCATGCGCGACAGCGGCTTCTCTCGCAGCAACGATTACGGCATGTTCAGCAGAAGATCACCTCCTCCAAGTGGCAACAACGGCAGATTCAGGTGAGTATTTCATTCAGTGGTTACCTCCCTTCGCCAACTCAACTTTGCTAACTCTCACGATTTTAATTGTCCAATCAATCTTGCCATCGAGACTAATGAATTGCAAAAGGAATCATTTAAATATTAACATTTTTGGAGATTTTATTCGAGAAAGGAATCACGAAGTGATACACTTTATTTGTTGTGGAATTTTATTTAAAGTAATATAATGTTGGCAAAGTTTGGGTTCGTTTGAGGGAGGGCGATCTGTTAAAAAGGACCAGCAATGGGATCGATGATTTATTGTACCGCTGTTGTAGTAGAGGCATGTACGAGGACTTCAGCCGAGACTCTTTTGAAGACTCGCGTCGGTAAGTAAAAGTGTAATTGATTTTCATTCCAATCCAAATAATATTTTTCATAACAAGCAATTAGATTTTCTTCTGTACTCTTCTTTTCGCTCCAGCCATCCTGAAAGGCTTCACTTAACTCTAGTCTTAATGCTGTGATAATTCTATGATAAAATAATCTGTGATAATAATATTATATGATAATGCCGAATTCAGGACTTTTCCTAGTTCGAAAACGGATTGAACAAATCTGAACTTTTCATTGCGTTTTCAGATTCCTTATTCATTCTATTTTTATTAACTTTTTTTTTAAATTCTTTCATCAATGTTACTTTGTCAAATTTCGAATTTTGTAATACCTGTAAATCTTTTGCAATTCTATCTGTCATTAATTTAATTTTATTTTATTTTTAAACACCTTTCTTTCATGTTAAAAAAAATTGACCAGAAAGTCAAGATGTGAAATCCGTCTATCGAAATGTGCGAAAAGAAGAGAGAACAGTATTAATGAAATTGCAATTTTTCCTAGGAGGCGTAGGCAACATCCCTTTAAATAATTTGTTTAGTAATCCATTAAAATGTTTAATATTAAGTTTAATCTTATCTAAAAAAAATATCTTTAGATTCAGATTTATTTCTTTTCGAGATTTAATGTCCTCTTTTTGTATTCGACCTTCTACCACAGATATTACAATTTAAAAAGAATTTCTTTTTATAATCTACTTTCCTCAATTTAAGGGATACTTACCACTATACTACTGAAGATTCTTTACTTTTTAAAAAAAATTTTTGGGATGTTCCCAACGCCTCGTCCCTCTGACGAAAGGAAAATATAAATTCTCTGTTTGCCGTACAAAGAGACTAACTCGAACGGCGTGCACGAGAAATAACAAATGAATTAAAATATCAAAAAAAAAATTCTTTTACAAAATCTTGCTGCTGCCGTCTTGTCGTTTCTATCGTTCTCGTTTGACTCACGTGTACAATTTTGGTTACCAGACCGGGAATACGAGGGCCATCGCCGTCGCGCCGGTTCGCACCATACTAATCGTCGCGTCGGATTCGGATCGGTCTGTCGGTCTGTCCGTCGGTCTGTGTCTGTCTGTCGCTAGCAGGAAGCCTCGGGACCGAGAAACTCTTGGCCGTCCGTCGATCTGCACGCGCGAAGATCTGCCGCCCGCTCGATGAGAAACAAGTGCTGTTCGCAGTGCTCTTTAAAAGCAAAAAAAAAAAAGCAGAACTGCAAATGATCACTATTTACTACTCACGATTCTTCATCGACTCACACTATTTCACCGCCCCACCTTTTTCATTCCCTCTTGTAAACTCTAGGACCGGTTTGCAACTGAAGACTTAAGAGTCAACTTGCTGTCTTCGTCAGTTTTGCGCCACTACGATATATCATCCACTGGAGACATTTTCTTCATAAAATGATAATCATGTATACCAAAGCTTTTGGTACCATATACTTCGATTGACTAATTCTTTGAAGAACTTGTCCAGACACACGACGAGACGATTATCTGCGGAGCCCTGTGCCCACTTTTTTTCAGTCTAGATCCTTAATTTAAATTATTAGATGAATAGCACAACTACGTCAGTGAGGAACTCTTAAAATTGTGATTAATATCTAGTGATGCGCGAGGGTTCCGCCTTAATCGTCTCCCTCTGAAGAGCATTCTAATCGCAAAGACGACCGAACCAATTTTTATAATCATCTTGCTATCGAGAGGAGTCGACGACAAAAAAAAATAAATAAAATAAAAAAGTAAAAAAAAAATAGCTATATCATTTGACAATTTTTTGGGCTTTTATCCGCGTAAAAAGTCATGAGGTCATCTACGAGTGACGCCACCAGGGGGTTAATTACTTGTTAAATTCACTTGTTACTGATACTTTCATCTTGCCATCACCGAGCGTCCACCTAAAAAAGAATCATCACTTTTGGGAATCTTTTGCGACTTGAGCGCATAATTTGCCACGAAATTTTGAAAGCTGATTCCTTTTTTTGGGGATTTTCTTGCACGATATAAAATGAGTCGTTTTTGTGATTGGTGCGTTCTTGACTGAAATTTTGGTATTAGAGACTTAGATAAATCCAATACGTCTGTCACTACTGGCAACGTATTCTAGACATAGTAATCCATTTTATGAAATTAAGATTACATGATACGACCATAAATCACTCAAATCAAAAAGAGTTCAGTAACAGTTTCGACCTTTTAGTTTGTAATCCATCTTGAACATACCCGTTGGTGTAAGTCATGAACTTTTTTTTGTAAGATTCGTGTTTTTCGATAATTATAATGGTATAGTGATAATGTTGATGCTAAAATGTAATACAATGTAATATTGTGATATTCACAAAAAGTAACACATCGTGTTTTTTCTGTTTACTGCTGTTTCACCGTTCCATGTACAGACCCCAAACCCCAAAACCCTTTTTTAATGCTGTTTTGATCTTTTAGTGACAAAATCTCGGCCGCGCCTCTTCGCTGGCTTCCTGCGTCGCTCGCGTTCCGCGCTCGGTCGCGACTCGCGCAAGCGCGTTCCTCTGCTTGTTTTCTCTCTTGCAGCTACCCCCTTTTTTCACAAACCATTCCTTTCTCCTCTCTTTTTTTACATTTGGGGAATGCTCTCCACTATTTCCCGATCCTTATCCATTTGCTGTACCAAATTTTGGGGAAGCGCTCTGGTCGAGTTGACTTTGCAGAAAGCGATGATTTTTAATAACTTTGTTTATTAACTCTAATAAATTAATTCTATAAATAAGAGAGGAGAACGTTTTACTGCAAAGATTACTCGATCACTGTCAGTCTGTATTTTTTGCGCCCTGGTACTCTGCTATCGCACAACACCTTATTCCACTGTTTATGTGTTGTCTTAGATCGGTAAATAAAGGAGCTTTTAAACTTGAAACGTCGTTTCCTTCTGACCCAATCCTCTCTATTTTCACCTCATTTAGAGTTAGAGTTAGATTTAGAGTTATAATTCTTGCTGTGAAACGCTTTAAACACAGACAATTAAGAAACATAAAGGTTCTTGCTATTGAGAAGTGTTTATTTCAAACAAAAATTAATTGAATATCTCCAGTTTTAAAGGTTTTATTTGAAAAATTATTCACGAGGTGAGAGGAAAGCAGATGGCGTCGTGCTAAACTTTAATCACCTTAGTTTGTATTCAACCTTCTACTATTGAAATCACAATTAATAAGTGATTTTGCCAAAAGCGATTCACAGCATTATCTGCGACTTCGAAATCTTCGATTTTGAATTTAGACATGTTTTATTTGTTGAAACTATTGTACTTGCGTTATACTTAAGATATTTATACTAGTTGTTTAAAAATTGTATTCTTAAGAGTTAAACTTGTAAATGTAGCGGCCGAGCGACACAAATAAGTTTCTGAGCTAGATCGATTTTTATTTTACTTCTGAGAGGAGCTAAACTGCGTTCTGTTACTCGACTGCAGCCATGAACGAAAAGTGATTTTAATTTTGGTAAGAGTCTTAAGGATAAAATTCCTGTGTCTGTTATTTTAAGGCAGCCTCGAAGGTCTAGAGTTTCTAGTGTTTTACAATTTTTAGCAAGGGCGATGACTGTATTGTCTGTTATTGTACAGTTTTGTAGAGACAGGCTCGAGAATCTGAAAAAGATTGTTTACTTTAATACACAACTGTTTGATTATAAAGTTGAAAAATTTTCAAGAATTTTTAACTACCTTTTAAGCTCCTGAAAATCCGGCCATAAAATCTCGGAGATCTGATAACAATCCGCAAGAATTACTTCTTCGAGATTTTTGTTGCCTCTTAAAGCCAAGAAAACTTCGCAAGTTACCCAGTTACAGCGTTTCAGATTTACTGAAATAAGATTTTTACATTCAGAGGCTGCGAAAAAGTCTAGTCGCATTCTCTCGTTGTTGCAGCCACTGAGATTTAAATTTTTTAATTCTGGGTGTTCTCGTAAAAGGTGAAGAAGGTGAAAATCTCGAAGCGATTGATTTTCGGCAAGATTTACTGATCGTAAATTTTCGCAAACTCGTACAAGAATCTTAATAAAGAGAAAAAAGCAGATTCAAAATTAGAATGTATTATTATTTCAAGTAGATTGTAATTTGAATTAAAGATTTAGATTAAGGCCATGCATCAGTTACCCGATTTCTACCTTACCGGCATTTCAGGGGAAATGCCGGTAAGATAGGGATCGGATAATTGACACATGGCCTTAATGAAAAAAGAAGATGCTCACTGAGAAGAAGCTGGGCTCAATGTGTGAGCAAGATGAGAGATCCAGAGACTTCAAAGAAACTAGGTAAGAATCGACCATCTCTTGAAATTTACTCGAGGCATTTCGCAGGTTCAACAGGTCCGAGATGTCCAGTTGAATAAAGATGTGAGTGTGAATCACATCTCGCCAAGGCAAATCCTCGAGGGTTTTCATCATGTTTCACCAAAAAATGAGCTACACGGAAAAAAATTTGGTACAGTTACTGCCCCTGTAGATACAACTGCTGCGTTTAACGTGGGATAGCTGTTGCTCTCTGTATATGTGCAGCAACTGTTCTAATCTAAAAATTCAAATTCCTCGTTTTACTCAATAAATATTCAATTTGAAATTTTTCCCCTCTGTGGAATTAATCAATTTTTAACTAGAATTATGCACACAGAGCCAGAAAATATCAAATTCAAATATTTTTCAAATAAAATGAAAATATTTAATTTTGAAGATCTTGAATTCTTCGTTTTATGCAAAATTAGCGCTACAGAGCAAAAAAATATTTATCTATAATTTGCGTTGAGTAAAATGGAGAATGGAATTTTAACACTTGGGTCCAACGCCCTTAACTCCATGTGAAAATATTCTACATAATTTCTATATAAAAATGATTGTACAAAAATTAGACATGCCGGAGGACATCTAAAAATCTGAAATGAAAAAATGAAGTTATATATATAATTTATAAATTCACAAAACGTAAAAACTTAAAATAGATATTGAAATTTTTCTTTCAAAAATATATTTTAAATTGAAGTGATTTTATCAAGATGCTTACCATTAAAAAATCTCTCAAATATTCAAAATAATTCTTTTTAAAACGATCTTTGACTTTTTTTGTATTTACTATCTCTCAAGTCTCACATTCAATGATTCAATGCGATCAGCTGGCGACAACGCCATTGGCTGAAATTTTTATCTGTGTAAGTAAAGTGTAAATGTGTAAAAACGTCTGTGACCTTCGTTTTGTTCCACTTCCAGTTTTGTTGGCTTCCGTTTTCTTTCAGCAGTCGACTCGAGATTTCCATCGAATGTGTTTCTAATAAATTTTCATCACTCAAAGAATCACAAAAAACAAAAAAAATGGCAGAAAATTTGAGGTATTTTAAATTTACCATTCAATTTATATTGACTCCATTTATAAGACCTCGAAATTTGATATTTTTCAACCTTTTTTCAAAATCTTGATTTATTCCTTGATTAATTTTTCATGATTTCATTATTGCGAATGTATTATTATTTATTTCCATTCGGCCTTCAATTATTATCGTTATAATAATTATTACGTGAGACGTTTATCGAATTGCGTGGTAAAATAATTTTCCAACTGATATTTTAGGTTATATCACCTCGAGGTTTTGATCGCATTTAGAAT
Source organism: Synergus umbraculus (assembly GCA_900474325.1). Taxonomy (NCBI): domain Eukaryota; kingdom Metazoa; phylum Arthropoda; class Insecta; order Hymenoptera; family Cynipidae; genus Synergus; species Synergus umbraculus. Next base: position 78,334 of record UCOK01018200.1, on the reverse strand, counting down.
TTCATGTGAAACTATTTTTGGGATTTTTTTTTGTGATTTGATTTAATATTTAGGGAGATATTTAATTTTTAGCAATTATTTATGAAAATATTGGATAAAATTGAATAAAAAGACAGATTGCTCCGAAAGATTTTAAGTTAGCAATAATTTTGAAAAAAGAGCCAATCAAAATATAGATTTATATTTGCTTATATATTTGTTTTAAATTTAAACTGTGTACCTTAAATAATTTAGAAAATTACATTTTTAAATTCAAGGTTTAATACTTAGTGGAACAAAATATTTTAAATATAATATTAAACAATTATTTAACTTAAAAAAGAATTGAGAAATTTGCAAAATTGACAATAAATTTGTAATTCAACAGTTTCAAATTAAAAATTTCAAAATTATACAACTTAAAATCTAAATGGGAAACCCGTTGTTTTTTATCAGAAAAATCAGGGAATTTACCAGAATTTTGAAAAAAAGGTTGCTAGACACTCAGCAATTTCCCTTTTACAAGTAACTTATTTTATAAAATAAAATAAAAAATCTATATGCTACAATTGACTAATTTTTGTAAAATTTTTTAGGGAAGGTCTTCTGCTTGGAATTGGGAATCCACTTCTTGATATTTCTGCGACTGTGGATCAGGATTTTTTAAAAAAGTACAACTTGAAATCCAACGATGCAATTCTCGCTGACGAAATCCATAAACCTCTCTACGATGAATTAATCGAACAGTATAATGCTGATTTTATAGCCGGAGGTGCTGTCCAAAATTCGATGAGAGTCGCTCAAGTGAGTCCTTATTTTTTCGACTTGCATTTCGCATTTTTTGCGCTATTTCCCATATAGAAAATAAGTTTATAGATTATCGTTTATTCACCTCGTTCCACTTATTTCTGAAACTAAAAAAATATAATTTCAACATAGTTATTTACACAAGATAAATTTCTTGCGTCACCTCATAAAGAAGATAAGACGTTTCGCTTCAAGAAATAATTTGCACTATAATCTATACTTTGAAATATCTAAATTGTAAATTTTCAATCCTTTTGTGAAAGTTTCTATTCTTGACTTGAATTTTTAAAATAATTTAAAAATAAAAAATTTCCCAAAAAAAATTTCACCATAAATGTTTTATACTAGTTACTAATTTTTATTTTATTTTTTAGTGGTTTTTGGAAAAACCCTGCATTTGCATCTATATGGGCTGCGTCGGAAAGGACAAATATTCCAAAATTTTGGAAGACCGAGCCCGAGAAAATGGGCTGAATGTTCGGTACCAGTATACCGAAAAAGAGCAAACTGGAACTTGCGCTGTTTTAATTACCGGCAAGGAACGTTCCTTGTGCGCGAATTTAGCGGCTGCTAATTGTTTTTCTCCGAATCATATTGAGGAGCCGGAAAACAAGAAACTCATCGAAAACGCTCAATTTTTCTACGTCTCCGTAAGTATCGATTTTAATTTAAAAGTCCGGTCGAAAATCTTTTCTCTTATAAAAATCACAGCTGGAAGGAAATTTCAATAATTTAATTTGAAACTTGAAGCTAATTAAACATTTTTATCATTTTAATTTGACTTAAAGTCGAGCTTAAGGGCGTTGGATCCAAGTGTTAAGCTCCAAATTCTATTTTCCACTTTACTCAACGAAAATTATAGATAAATATTTTTTCGCTCTGTAGCACTAATCTTATGTCAAATATAAGACTGCGTACAGAGAGAGAAAAAATTTAGTTTCGATACTTTTTCTATAAAACGAGGAATTCGAAATCTAACTTTAAAATTCAATATTTTCGTTTTACTTAAAAAAATTTTGAATTAGATATTTTCTCGCTCTGTACGGACAATTCTAGTTACAAATTAATTAATTCTACAGAGGGAAATAACTCCAAATTTAATATTTGTTGAGTAAAATGAAGAAACTTGGCTCCAACACTTCTTTCAAATTTACAAAAATCTAATCCATGCTGTAAAGAAAAAATCCAAATGAAAAGAATTTTCCACCGTCAATCGCTCTCTAAGCAATGTTCTTCAATGTGAGAATTCTCAATTCTATACTCTAGGGATTTTTCTTGACAGTCAGTCCGGAAACAATTCAAGCGGTGGCGAAACACGCTTTCGAGGAAAACAAAGTCTTCACGATGAACTTGAGTGCTCCCTTTTTATGCGAGTTTTTCAAAAAACCAATGAGAGCAGCGTTGCCCTACGTTGACATTCTCTTTGGAAATGAAACCGAGGCTGAAGCCTTTTCAAAAGCGAACGATTTGGGGACGATGGACCGAAAAGAAATCGCTCTCAAAATCTCCAACATGGAGAAAATCAACACCAAGAGGAAAAGAATCGTCGTTATCACTCAAGGTTGTGATCCCGTGATTTTAGTTAAAGATAATATTATCACGGAATTTCCGGTGACTAAACTTCCCGAAGAAAAAGTCATCGATACCAATGGCGCTGGAGACGCTTTTGTTGGAGGTAAATTTCAATATTTTCGATATTAAACATTTTTTCTCCTATTTATTTATTTCGAAATCTAACTCTTTTTCTGCTTCCAGGATTTTTGGCGCAGTACATTCAAGGCAAAAGTCTAGAAACCTGCATTAAATGTGGAATTTGGGCCGCGACTCAAATCGTGCAAAGATCCGGATGTACTTACGAAGGAAAACCAAACTTCGCTGCGTAACGAAAGCCAGAATAGCAAATGAAATTTAAATTGTACTTAAATCTTAAAAGACAAAAAATAGGAAACGCATCTCAAGTTACAATCGCACAAGATAATTTTCAAGTTTAATTTGTAATATCTAAAGTCAAATAGGATCTAATTCAATGCGAAAAGCACTCTAAATATTTTTTTAAGCTAATCTCGCCGTCTTGTACAATAAAGTTGTTACCAGAAGAAAAGAATAGACTTCCAGTTTAATATGTCCGTTTAGTTTATTTTTATTTTTGATTTAATGATTTAATTTTATTTTATTGTATTATGATGCTTTGAATTTGAGTTCCTCGAACTTTAGCGAGATTTTCACACCTACGAGAACCGGAAATGATCATATCCATAACGCTTTACGCCCACACTCGATTATACGTTTCATCGAGCAACTCAACCGTTCATTGTGGCCGTTAGTACCCAACTTGAGTATTTTAAAAATCAATAAACTCCGAGGCAAAAGCGCATATTGCAATGCGGTCGGTGACTTGACAGGCGTGTCTGTGATCAAACGTCAGTCAGAATTTGATCAAATAAATTCAAATTTGAGAAGAGGTTTTGTTATTTACAGGCCAGGTTTTTCAATTTTACTCGAAAGCTTTCGAAAAGACAGATTTAAAACTAAAGGATTATGTAACTTCTGTTTAAAAATAATACTAAGTTTATAATCTTATTTTTTTTATATAAGAAAAGAAAATTTATTAAACTTATTCAAATTTAAATTTAAACACAGATGTGAAGTATAAAATCTCTATAGGAGAAGAATGATTGTGAAATGTACACAATAGTGACTGACTTGCAAGGGTCATAACAAACCTGTCGCGAGAGGAAATTGGAGGGTGAAGGATCGCAAGATGGGGCGTTCTTCTAAAAAAAAGAATCAATATTCTCTCATAAAGAAATTGTCATTCCCTCAAGAATGTGACGATAGAGAAAAAAAACTTGTAACTAAATTCGAATTTTATAATAATCTAGAAAAACTTCAACTTAAGATTAGAATATTTAGGAGTTCTTTTTTTTTTTAATTGTTTCGACAAATTGCGCAATCTTGTCTAATATGTATAGGGCCATACAAATACCACGTGGAAAATTTTTCTCCACTTCTTGACCCCTCTTCCTCCCTTCTGGCTTGGCTGACATTTTCAAGATAATACCTTCATAAAGATAACGTTCCCAGCTTTTGGATTGAAATTCATTATTCTGACCTATACGAAATTTTCCGAATTATTTCGGAATTTGTATTCGAATTATTTTTATTCCAATCTAATCCGAAGGAAGTTTTCATTCCGAATTTACCAATCAAAATCAATTTGAATAATTCTTGTCAATTCGAACTTTCAAACTGAATGATTATTAAATTTGGAATTTTTTCCCCTTGGGATTAATCAATTTTTAACTAGAATTATGCGTACAGAGAGAGAAAATATTTAATTCAAATATTTTTTAAGTAAAATTAAAATATTAAGAAGTTAGATTTTTAATTCTTCATTTTATGCAAAAAGTATCGAGTTTAAATATTTTTTCGCTCTGTACGCAGTTTTATATTTGAGAAAAGATTAGCGCTACAGAGCGAAAAAATATTTATCTATAATTTTCGTTGAGTAAACTGGAGAATAGAATTTCGAGCCTATTCTCCAGTTTACTCAACGAAAATTACAGATGAATATTTTTTCACGTATAAAACTGCGTACAGAGCGAAAAAATATTTAATTTCAATAATTTTTGCCTTAAACGAGGAATTTAAAATTTAACTTCAAAATGAAATATTTTGAATTTACTTGAAAAATATTTGAATTGGATATTTTCTCACTTTGTGCGCATAATTCTAGATACAAATTAATTAATTCTACAGAGGGAAATAATTCCTATTATAATATTTGTTAATTAATATGAAGAAATCGAATTATTAGATTAGAACTTGGCTCCAAAACCCTTAACATTTACGTCCAACACCCTTAATTCAGATTGACCGGATTAATTCGGATTACAAGCCCAGATTGATTTTGAATGGGCCTCGAATTCGGATTGAAAACTTCCTTCGGATTAGATCGGAATGAAACTGTTTGGTTCGGATACAAATTCCGGATCTGAAATGATTCGGAAAATTTCAGATACTTTAAGGGTGTTGGGTCAAATTCTAACTTCAAAATTCGATTTCTTGATTTTGCTCAACGAAAATTATAGATAAATATTTTTTCGCTCTGTAACGTTAATCTTTTTTCAAATATAACACTATACAGAGCTGAAAAATTATTTAATTTCGATACTTTTTGCATAAAACGAATAATTCAAAATCTGACTCCAAAATTCAATATTCTCATTTTACTTAAAAAATATTTGAATTAAATATTTTCTCGCTCTGTAGCACTAATCTTATTTCAATTATAAGACTGCCTACAGAGAGAAAAAATATTTAATTACGATACTTTTTCCATAAAACGAAGAATTCAAAATCTGACTCCAAAATTCAATTTTCTCATTTTACTTAAAAAATATTTGAATTAGATATTTTCTCGCTCTGTACGCCTAATTTTAGATAAAAATTGATTAATTCCACAGAAGGAAAACATTTTAAATTTAATATTTATTGAGTAAAACAAGGAAATTGAATTTTTAGATTAGAACTTGGCTCCAACACCCTTAACAATACTTTAACATTACTTTAACAATACTTTAACAATATTTCGTTCCATGCAGGTGACTTCAGTCTTCTCCAAAAGACCAGACCCCTAAAAAAAAATTTGGAAATGCATTTAACGCACACCGACACCTGTCGGCAGCCAGGAGTCGTTGAGTGAGTTTCAGTTGCTTTTCAGGAGACTTCAGCGCAAGATAAATCCTTCGTAAACTCCTCCATAAACTTCCCCTCTTGAGTCACGGTCACCAGGAAAATTCCCATCTCCCTAAAAGTGTTGGGACCTCTCCCGACTGTCTCTGGTCTCACACTACTCTCTCATGTCTCATATCTCTCGTTCCTCTCTTTCACATATTACATCTCTCTCCCTCGGCGATCGCGTCCGGCTTCATTCCTCGTTCTCGTCAGTTCCCGTGAACCTGAGCGATCGAGTGAGGAGTGAGTCCTAAGTATACGAGCATAGTTTCATTTCGTTTCGTTTGTAGTCGAGTCTCCACAATCACTCGCCACACTTCTCTCTAATACCCGGCGATACCCATACTTACCTCCATAAACACACATTCACACCCAGCTTCACACATATATACGCACACATATAAAATATATACAAACTCACACAAATTCGAAGCACACAAGCAAATAACTCTGCCTAAGGAGCTCCACGGCTTTGCGACGTCGGTCGGCGCAGTACGCTCCCCACCGGATGCGCAGTAGCCAGTCGGCCATCTTTGTCAAGTGGTAACCTTTGTTGATTTGTGAAATGTGACGCCGTTTCGCGGAGATAATCGGTGATCGTGATTACGTGCCCGTGTGCTTATTGAGTGCCATCCAAATCTGGATTATACATGGAATCGTGCTGACAGGTAATTAGGCTTCCAAACAACCGCCAAAATTCAACAGAGCCTGATTATTGCCGCCCGACGCATACGGACCAGCGGCTCAGTTCGTTCCGTTTATTTCTCTCCCCGATTTCATCTATTTTCCTGGTCAGGGACAATTCGCGAGCCGGGTCTCCGGGTCTTGATAGAAGAAGACGTTTTTCCGGATTCCGGTTGAGACTTGTTTTTCCTCTCGGGAAACGAGGTGGTTGCGAAAATAGGTGCAAACTGGGATCGACTCTGAAGTCACAAGATGGCTGCCCGTCGGGCTTCGAGAACGTTGGGCCAGCGACGACCAACCGCCGTAATTACAACGACGGCCCTCACCCAGCATATTTACGCAGAGTTTACGCCCGCGTGAAAAAATATCTTGAGGATTTTACGCATTTTGAGGTTGTGGGAGGGACGAATTTTGAGGTGAGGGGCCATGGAAAATTTGACCGGGACGTGTGCCGACGGGAGTTCTCCGTCGGGTTAGTTACGTGGTTTTTGGAGTTTTATTTTGATTCGACAGTGTTTTGTGCTTTGGCTTTTGGTTTCGATTGTTGGGATTTTTTTTTTGGTAGGGGCTGAGTCGAGTGTCTGCTGGGTTGGGGATTTTGAATTAATGTGAGGATGTTTGGAACTTCGGGCGATTTTGTTTGAATGAAAAATCTATTATTATTATTTTTTTATTATTGTTATTATTACTGTCGTGACTCAAAGGAGACAAACTCTCTAAATAATCTTGGAATAGTCGATTTTAAAAGAGAGGTTTTTAATCAGGGCCGAGGATCGAAAATAATTCTTGGAATTTTAATAAATTTAATATAGAGAAATCGTGGAATTTTCGTTGATTTTTTAATGTTTTTTTTTTTTTTTTTTTTAGAGTTTTTATTTGTTGAAATCGTTCAACGTTTTTTGGTGTTACTTTTTTAAAAATATGTACAGATTTTTATAATTTAGTACAAAAAAATGAAAAGGTCTGAGTAAAAATGGAGCAGACAATATTTTATAATTTCTGGATAAAACTGCTGAAATATTACGTTTAATATATACGTTCAAAAAATCAGAAAAAAATCCTTAAGATCTGATAAAATGCCTTTTTACTCATGGAATTTTATTTCTTGTTCAAACTCGAGTCAAAAATTCCTAACCGAATGTTTAAAAAAATCACTTAGCATTTATATTAAATTTTTCTTACCACAACCAGAAGCAAATCAATTTCTCCCGCCATTTGTAAATTACTTTTTAAATACCAAATTAAAAACCTCCATTCGAAAATTGTTCTTAGTTTTTTTTTTCAATTGCAATCTCTAAAAAATACAATTCAAAAATTTTAATATTTCGCAATTTTTACATTTTCTCAAAACAATTTTCTATAATATATAAATAAATAGGGAAATAGGGTTCAGATTAGCTTCGCCTTCATTTATTTATGACCAAAATTAAAGAGCGGAAATTTCGTCCCATTTTAAATCGACCTGAACAAGAATTCACTTAAGAAAAAATCTTCTAAACAGTATATTTAATATAATTCAGATTTTTACGTTCTCATTGAATATTACATTTATTATTAATATATTCGCAAACCTTCTTTTGGGTTTGTTTATTTTTTGAAATACAGAGGGTTTACAAAGTGACGGTTGGCGGGTGTAACCAACTCAACTCGCAGCTGCTGTTGCCTCTTTACTTGGGTGAGAGGGGCCAACCAAACACCCGGCCTCGCTTGTTTCACCGGTCGGCCAGTATTTTATTTCACTTTAATATGATACGGGCGCGAGCAAAACTTAATTACTTACAAAGGCGTAAATTATTTACAGCTATATTAATGCAGTAAAATTTTACTACTATTCTAACAAGTCACGGCACTTAATCCACAATTTATACGAAAAATATAAAAAAATAAAATAAAAACGAAATAAATATAGAGCTTTATAAATAAATTACTATTAAGGATCGTTTGATCCTGACGATTGTCTTAAAATTCTTAAATTGACCAATTTTACTATTGATTTCATGTCCCCTTGACGCGAACCCCATAGAAATGTTTATTACCTCTCCAAGATACCATTCCACCAAAAATTCCCTGAAGAAGTGTCCTTATGCCGTTTTTTGGCGACCTGGTGCAAGATAAATGAAAAAAACAATATTCTTCAGGGAGTTTTTGTGTATTATGTATCTGCAGGTATCAAAGAACAACTTTTTCACATTCCCGTCAATCTGAATAACTAGAGTTAATATTCTTTTTAATATTCTCAAAATTCCTTTTTTGTGTCGGACTGGATCAATGTCCTGTTAATTTTCTCGAGACACAACGATTATTCCTTATTATACGAGTGACGTTATGCTTCTTAAGATAAAACCACTTTTATCGATTATTCAATTACCTCACAGTTGTAACATCTCTTCACAAAGGCGCGTCCAGTCGAGCGTGATTTTCACTGCTATTTCGGGCGGGCGTAAATTACGAAAGACGACCTTGAAAACGTGTGTGAACTGTGAAATCACTATCGATAGTTAGAATTATCTCGCGATGAGGAAATGAGGAAACAGAATCAATTTTAAATTATCATCCAGAATACTTTCTAAATAATAATTTTATCAATAATAATCTCATCATATAATATTTATTGTTTAACTCAAAAAATTAATTTACAATTTTGTTTATTTGTTTTTATTTTTTGTTAAATTTCAAATTTAAATAACTCGATATCTTTCTTGACGTTTTTGGCGGGAACTCGAGCACGTGGTTTAGACGCGCATGCGTAGTTGAAGACACATGAAGGGAGATTTAAATAGTAGGAAGTAGATTGGAATTTGCATTTGGACAGGACCGAACTTAGGAGGCGTGGCGTGAACTTCAGACAGGAAGAAAACGAGGAGGGGAGATTTAATAAATTTAGACGAGTTGTAAAAAGTAACGGAATTAGAGAAGCAGCAAAATAAATCCCCCTTTTTATTTTCTTTGGAAAAAGAGACTTCCGCCTTTAGTCGATGCCTCCTCTTTTTTTAGCAGAGGCCAAAGAAACTTGGGGATATTTATTGCCTCGGTTAATTATTACCGGAGCCCAAACCTAGGTCAACTTTTAGTCTCACATTCCAACTTCCCTTTTCACTCTTCCTTTCATTCTAAAAAAGAAAAAGACTCAAAGATTATATCACATATTCAACTAATGAATATTGTAATTTTCTTGATTTAAAAAATTAAATTTTATCTTTCTAATAATTGTTTCCTCCTTGACAAAATAGAAAATAAATTAGAAATCATCGATCGATGACGTTTTCTACGAGACTTTCACCTCGGAATAAATTTGTGATAGGATTAGTAGCAATAGTTGCGAACAGTTTCTGCAATCAAATTAGAAATTAAAATGGAATAGAATAAAACGAAATAATTAATTAAAATTTGTAAAAGATTTATTTTTATGAATTTTTAAAATGAAGTAATATTGGGATTAATTTTTTTAGAGGCAATTATTAAATTTCTGTTCGCGTGTTCAACGATAATCTTTCCGAGATAATCGACGACCGAGGCGAATGAATAATAGATGTTTTGATCGCACGATTTGTCCGTCGATATTCGAACACGATTTAAAAGTAATTCCCGGCAATATAATGACCCTAGGTCGCTGTAGGGATCGGTTTTTACTCCCTGGGGGGTCCATGGAAGGTTCGGAAGCTGGAATGTGACCCTCGTCTACTTAGGACGAAATAGGAGGCACGAACACAAGTTTTTTCAAGGACAGGAAGGAACAGAAAATCTATTTTTACTCTCCTTATATTTTTAGACGACTTTTAAGTCAGATGCGATGAAAGATTGATCGATTTTGTTTGGTGGACCGAAAAGGCTATTTTTAAATCTACATATTTTATTTTTATACTTTGCTGCTCTGTTGATGCGATCCTCATACGAATCTTAGATATCCTCTCGAAATTACTCAAAATTCCTTGAAGAATATTCTTTCATTACCGTTTTAATCGACCTGGTACAATATAAGCCATTTTTTTTGAAAAATTATGTCAAATTAAATGCCTGCAGGTGTCAAAAAACAACTTTCTAATCTTGCCGACAATCTGAGATGACACATGACCTATTAGTTTTACCACACATTTTTGAAAAGTGAAACTAACTTAGGCCTGATGAAGCCAGATTGACGCGAGTTAGACTAAAGTGTACATTGACTTCCCCAGAAGTCATATCACCAAAAATTCCCTGAAGAATATTCTTCTGTACCGTTTTAATCGACCTAGTGCAACCTAAACCACTTCTTCGAGGAATTTTGATTAATTATGTACTTGCAGGTGTGTAAGACCAAGTGTTCAACATTATTTTTTTCTTTGATTCCAGGGTTTGGTCAGAATGTGAATGTTTAGTTCCTCACTCACGCTGGAGGTGGGGGAGGCGATAAATTCGAGGAGTCGGAGAGGGCGGTCGTCCCCAGGAGATGGGGGAGCACGAGTCCGCTGACACGTGGTCGGCTTGGTTTCTTGACGCGATCAGGAAGATCCGAAGTCAGAAGCAGCGACCTAGTGTCGAGCGGATATGCCACGCGATTCGCCAACACCACAATTTTCATGAAGAAGAGATTGCGGAACACCTTGAGGTAGCCGTCAAGCGTGGCGACGTCCTCAAGATTTTTAATAAGGGACAATCATCCTACAAGGATCCAGGTGGCTTGCAGTCCCGGCCACTCAAGGTTGGCCGAGCCAGCGACCTAAGCAAGGTCATCGGCAAGGCCGTTCGGGAGTTAGGCGAACGAGACGGTTCTACACTCAAGAATATTGAGAAGTACTTGAGACAGAGTCATACTGTCGAAGAAGAGAACGAGGGTGACCTAAGAATCGCTCTCAAACTTTCGGCCAAAAGGTCTGTGGATCGAGGATTTGTCATCCAAGATGGGAAGCTCTTCAGGCAACCCGACCGGACACCTTTGTCCACGAAGAAGGTCGGAGAACAAGGCTCGGATGGATCCTCGCCCAAGGTGAGTTGAATTATTTTTTTTTTAATTTAAGGTAATAGTGTTGGTACTCCTTACATATGTTTTCGGGGTCGCTGAATCCAAATCTAACATGAAAATCAGTGTAAGAGTTTTTTGGGACGCTGAATTTGAGTTTGACCTTCAATATGTAAATTAAAAAGTTTACCGCCCAAGTTGAAGTCGTTTAAAACCGTAGCGGCTGTAGATTAACGCAACCTTGAACTCGGACGTGCAACACGACTCGATTAGAAGTGTTGTTGCATGTAGAAAAGATCCCGCGAGAGGTTTATTTACTTGCCACTACCGGCTTCGTAAGCGACACACATTCACCAGACTGCGGCCATTATCCAAAGAATAGTTGCCAAGTCAATCCTCTCTTTTCATTGTCCGGGTTCACCGTTCGTTCAACGGGCTGGCAATTTCATGCGCGAAAAAATTCCAGAATGACTTACTACACAAGGGAAATAAGCGAGTTTCATGATTCATTGAGAAGATTCTTTCCTTTTATTTATTTAAAACAATATCAGCTTTCAATCACTCAGACCGCATTCAAAATTGAAACAATTTAGAATTTAGAACAAACTTTCGAGTTTACCGCTCGTGACTTTTCCCAACCAGAAATCAGCCTGCAGATAGTAATTGATTCGCGAAACGAGTTAACGACAAAGCCTCAGGGGTCCGCAATCATCAATCAGAATGTACCAGTTTGTTAATCGACTTAAATGTCACAAGTACTCAAGTTGCTACTATGTGGTGAAACCACTTTCTAGTCAATAATAACCCAGTAACGGTCACTCGAAACCATATCGTTTTACGAGCTTTTTTTCTTATTACAAAGTACACCAACTTTGACGCGACTCTGGCAAAAACGCTCTTTCCTATCTCCGGTGACGATTAAATCAGGAAGCCCTCGAAGAATCTCAGTTTTTCATACCTGGTGAACTTTCTTTTTTTTCATTTCGGTTGACGCGAACCCCATAGAAATGTCTATTATCCCTATAAGATATCATTTCACAAAAAATTCCCTGAAGAAGTTTCCTCGTCTGCTTTTTTGGCCCTCTGGTGCAAGAAAAACCAGGAAAACAACATTCTTCAGGAAGTTTTCATGTATTACGTATCTGCAGATATCAAAGAGCATCTTTTTCATAATCCCGTCAATCTACCTACGTTAGCTCATCTTTTCTTTTCCTTTTGACTCATTCACGCAACGATCTCTCAATTCCCAGTAAATAGTACCTCAGTATCTAAAAATACACGTCTAAAAATGGAGGTCGCGATGCGAATCAAGCGGGAAATAATATTCTCGTTCCGCTCCTTTCCTCGGCGAGTCACGCCGCGTGCCCACGCCTTTGGATATAAAGAGCCGTCGTCGTGTCAGGTATGGCGATCGGGATTGGCGGACGCCACTATCTCGCTCGACTTCCGCCGACTCGACTCGGCTCGTTTGTATATCGCTCTTTTATTGATCCCCTTGACTCATTTTCTCTCGTGTTTTGTGCGTGTCGGACCGCAGAGCGCGAAAAGCCCTGGGACACGACGCGCCGACGCGTTGACACCGGTCAGGTGGTTCCAATTTATCCGGGGGGAATTCCAACCGCCCCCCTTCCCGCCGCTTTAACCCACCGCTTTCGCACTCTCTTCTTCCACCCCCCACCTCCCCTTTCTTGACGTTGTTTGTCCTGTGCGCATCGGCTGCGCTGCAGTTGCACATTACTCGTTTAGAAGATCGATTATGACCGAGATTCCCAATTGCCTCCTCCACCTCCTCCAAGAAAAGATGGATGGATTAACTTTTTTAGCAGGAATTTTCAGTAATTTTAATTTTAATTTTTTTAGTGCATGTTTGCATTTTCAAAGCCTGAAACTGACTGAAATATCTAATTTTATCAAACTTTCAATAATTTGGGTAATTGGAGTGAAGAATTTAAAAAAAATTTACGTAAATTGGCAATCGTTTGGAAAAATAAAAAAAAATTTTTTTGACCTTTAATAACTTCCAGGATTTTTGAGATATTTGAACGGCTCTTGTACCAGATTGTCAGGAATATCCACCGGATTCAGAAAAATCAAGGAAAATTAAAATCCAAAAAACTTTTTGAGTTATAGCCAAAGAACCATTTTTTTTGAAATTTTGCATATTGCAAACATTTGGAAAGTAAATAAAACCTCTCATATCTAAATCTCGATCCAGAGTGAAAAAGAGAGCATCATGTGAAAATTACAAAAATATTTTTAATGGCTGCCACGTATATCAGATTTCACCAAAATAAATAAGAAAAGAAAGAATAAGAGAAATTTTTTGCACGGTTCTCAGGGCCTCCTCTCAATAAGATTATTCTGAGATCATGAAAGGATAGCCTTAAAGAGTTTAATAAAAGCAAAGTGTGGAAAGGAAGGGACAACATTTTACGCTTGTGTCCCGGGAAAGGAATCGACCAATCCCAGTTTCATTGTGTTCGTTTAATGATTGGTCTCGAGCAACAGGTCGTTGGTCCACAGATGAAAGCCGTGCAAAGAAGGCCACGTGCGAGCAAAACTCCCATTTGCGATGAACACATAATCATTGCAAATTATTGCACAATTTTCAATTTTAACTATTCTATTATAAAATTTGTTTAGTTAAAATAAGAAAATCAAATTTTAAGCTCCGAAATTAGTTTCAACCCCCGTGAACCTTAAATATTTAGTTTCGGTTTCACTCGTAACTTCGAGTTATTCGAGCATAGATGACTCATTAAATTAATAAGATGCACCCTCGTGATGGGAAGATAGCAAGGGTTCCCTAACCACCGGAATGAATAATTAAATTCTACTGCACACTCGTTCACCTTTCAGAAACACGATGCATTTATCCATCAAGCATGAAGGTCATTATACCATGATATCTCTAAAAATAGCCTCAAGAATCTTGCCGTAAAAATCAGATTGACGCGAAGTGGATGAAAAGCTTATCTGTCACCACAAGAATCCGTATCCCAAAAAATTCCCTGAAGAATACCTTTTTCCTAGAGCGCTCCGCACCTGGAGTATCCTCCTGGGAATTTTTGTGAATTCCGAAGCAGAAGGTCCTAAGTAAGAAGTATGTTACGTTCGCGTCAACCGCGAATCCTAAATTTAGTGTGCAAATAGAAAATATATATTATTCTTTCTGTTTTCAGTTGCCAGCTCCGCTGCCGATATGTAAGGAGTGCCTTGGAGCGACGACGGCCGGCAACAACAATAATGCGAAACGCAGCGCCTCGGAGAAGCTCAGCCGATGCAGTATGTGTGGCGCAGCTCTTCATAACTCCTGTGCACCACCTGAACTCGCGATCCTCGTCGACAGAGGAACGACCTGGTCGTGTGATGACTGTTCTCCGACCTGTGCCGGGTGTGAGTTGGAACGAGAGTCCCAGAACTATTTGGTGAAGTGTGCCGGTTGTGTTAAGTGTTATCACCCCTCTTGTCTGGAACCGGCTCTGGACAAGAAAAACAAGGCGCCCTGGAGGTGTCGACATTGTCAAACTACCCACACCCCTGTGCCGAAGGATGATGCCAAGAAGCAGAAGGGCCAGGAACCCTCGCTGGGTGAAACAACGCCCACCAGCGCCAGGAAGAAGCTCATCAAAATCCGTGAAAATAGAAAGTAAGTTTTGAATTTTTCTCCAGATTACAGACTCTTCAATATCCTTTGGATCTGAATGTTTGCAGGTCTATCGCCTCCAGAAAGAGCCTGGCAGCATCAACCCCTGGAAAGAAGGGCAGTCCGACGATGGCTCAGGTGGACAGCTGCTCGGACGGTAATGCGGGTGTTGTCTCCCCTCGTCAACCAATCTTAAATTCCTCTCCTATACCCCAACCCCCCACCCCCATGGCAGGTCAGAGTAGACTTCTTGAAGAAAAGAACGACAAGATCTCGAAGGAGAAGCAAAAGTTTTTCAGGTTGAGCGCCTTCAACTCCGAGCACAACAAACTTAAACGGGTGGGCAGCAGCGAGAAAGCAAAACCACCTCAGGTTTCGCCCAAGTCATCGAAAGCTGAGAAGCTTGAAGTTCTGAAGAAGGTCCTCCCGAGTAGAAAGATTCAACTCTCGAGCAGCAGTAGCAGCAGCGAAAGCTCAAACTCGAGTTCCGAAAGTAGTAGCAGCGAAGACGAAAAGGAGAATTCTTCCAGCGAATCAAGTGACTCTTCCTCATCCGAGGATGAGGAACCACCAAGGGTAGCTACTCTTAAGACTAAAGCTCCATTCACCTGCGATTTGACGGAAGACAAACCCTGGGGTTTTGCAGCCGCCGCAGCTAAATTAACTGTTGAGTCTCCCTTCTTCAGCAATATCACAAGTACCTTCGGCGCGACGCTTCCTAAACTTGATCTGAGTGATAAACCCACTTTTGGCCTTCATATCCAACCAGCTGCGAGTCCTGTCGGGAAGAAAAAGCAGAAAGAGAAGAAGGTCTTCGAACCAAGCTGTGAGAACAAGGAGAAGCAGAGAGAAAAACCCGGAGCTGGACAGCTCAAGGGTCTCTTTGATGGACTCAGCCACTTCTTCTCCGCACCAGGCAACAGTAGGTCTAAGCCTGGAGCACCGATGCCTAACTATGCCCCTGACAGGAGAAAAAGAACTCACGAGGATAACAAAGAACCCGCCAAGGACATTAGCAAAGACACTGTCAAAGATAACAAGGATAAAGATAGCAAGGACCTCAATGCAATGAAAGAGATTAAAGAGAAGCCGAGCAAAACCCCAAAGCTCGAAACTAGGGACGAGTCTTCCACTAGCAAAGAAAAGAAGAGTCTCGAGGAACTCAAAAACTCGCCGAGAATCCCAAAACCTGGTATTTTCACACCCTCTGATGAAAGTCTTTTCTCCACTGATAAGCCAGCCAAGATGACACCATCGAACCTGGTGAAAACGGCTGTCAACAGCAAAAGACACGAACACGAAAGACGGAAGTTGAAAGGCGCTGATGGGATGTCCGTCATCAAATGTGCAACTGATCCTCCGAGCGAGCAGCAATCTCGTAGGAAACCACCTTCAAGTCAGAAAGATTCTGAGCCTGCCAAGTCCAATCAAACTCCCGTTTCCAACAAGTCCAATCCTACTCCTAAATCCAATCCACGTGCCTGTACTAGCGCCACCACCACCAACACCACCACAACACCCCGCGCGACACCCTGCTCCACCAGGAAGGGTAAGAGTCTACCCCACCCGTTCACGATCCTAACCTCGACGATGCACCCATTCGCAGAGACTCCCTCTAATCTAATCCTCGCTCACCACCGTGGATGTGTTGGCGGTGTGGTGTGGTATGGTTTGATGTGTGCGTATGCGTGCTAGTAGAGATGGACTCGTGAAGAGAGAAATCATACATTCCATTGTTGAAAGTCAAATTTTAGACGGATCCAATGCAGCCAGATTGACGAGAGTCGACTCAAAAGCTTCCATATCATTCCTAGAAACCATTTCACGTAAAATTCCTCGAAGAATGTTCTTGTTTCACACCTTTTGCAGACCTGGTTGACGAGAACCTTGTAGACATGTTCTTTATAGTCGACAAATCAGTATTCTTCGAGAAGTTTTTGTGAATTCTGTACCTAAAAGTATCAAGGAACATGTTTACAAGGTTCCCGTCAACCGGGTATGCACCAGGTCTAAAAATAACATTCTTCTGGAATTTTTTCATGATTTGGCACTTAAGAATCTCATAGAAGATTTCCTTGCCCTTCCCGACGATCTTTGAACTGTATTCAAGTAAATACAATCTATTTACCTCTTTCACAGTCACATCTCTACCAAACTTTTTTAGAATGCCTAACAAGTTTGCTGCATATGATGAGCGCTCTAATGAAGTTAAATTTAGATATTTAAATAGAAGACGCGCTTATTTTAGGCAGTGATAACTTTTAATTTTGCTGCATGCGTTGTTGTATAACATGGCTCTGGTATAATCTTGTTTAATCGATTCTCCATCACGTAACTAACAACAAAAATGTCTCCTGTTTTAAAAACTGGTTTTAAAATGGATTAAATTGGAATTTGAATTTTGGTGGAAGTTACGTGTTGGAAGGTACATGTCCCGTTTCAGGCCCGATAGCAAAGTGATAACTGCACATTTACAAAGTACATTCGCCGGTGCCTACCTGCTGGTTGCTGACATTGAGCAGGCGTATTTGACATTATTTCCAGTAACAGTATTATATTTTAGCCGCTCACAACCGTCTGAAACCGACTGCCACCCTGACACTGCCAACACGTCCTACAAACCCCTTGAGCTTCGCTTTGTTATTTAATCATCACTCACTTTATTAACAGTCATTCATTTTTCAATTTTATCATTGATCCCACACCATATTTTCGTTTAAGAATTTTACATTTACACAAACACGCAGAGAATGGTTTTGCTTTCAGGAGTACTTTCTGATTTTTAGTGAAGTCACTTCATATTTTTTACAACAAATTTTTTTCAAAAAAAAAATAGGCAAAAAGGTTTGGACTTTATTTATTTCTATATTATTTTTAGTATTCTTTTAAAAGTGCAAAAGTTTCCACTCGTTTCTTTTGGCATTTATTTATTTTTATTTATATTTATATTTATATTAAATACTTATGGGTGTTGGAGCCAAGTTCTAATCTAAAAATTCTATTTCTTCATTTTATTGAACAAATATTAAATTTAGAATTTTTTCCTTGTGTAGAATTAATCTTTTTTTTGTTTTACTAGAATTATGCGTACAGAGAGAGAAAATATTTAATTCAAATATTTTTTAAGTAAAATGAAAATATTTAATTTTGAAGATCTTGAATTCTTCGTTTTATGCAAAAAATATCGAAATTAAATATTTTTTCGCTCTGTACGCAGTTTTATATTTGAAAAAAGATTAACGCCACAAAGGAAAAAAATATTTATCTATAATTGTCGTTGAGTAAAATCGAGAATGAAATTTTGAGTTTAACACTTGGGTCCAACGCCCTTTAAAAAAATAATTTTCCTCTATTATTACTTTTTTTTTATAATGAATGGAAGAATTTCATATGTGGTAATCAATATTATAATTAAATATTTTTTCACTTTGTAAAGGCCTTTTATATTTTAAATAGAAATATCCGTAAAGAGCAAAAAATTCGGACACCCAAAAAATTTTTACGACAAATGAACATAAGCTTGAAAGTGAAATTTTGAATACCAGTTTCAATTTTCATATTTTTTAAAAATATTTTTTTTTATTTTTTGTCCTATTATAAAAAGTATATGAAAATTCGGGTATTTCAAATATCACTAATTTTCTACTTCCGTTAATAAATATTTCCGGTATATTTAAATTTCGTTAATAAACATTGCCTATAATATTTTTTTTATTCTATTAGCGATGAAAAGAAAAAAATTTAGTTTCCCGCGCTTTTTCAAATTTAGTTCGTCATGAGTGGCGCATTGTCGCGAGTCGGAATTCATCGCCTTTAGGAACGCATTGTGATTGTTCCAAAACATCTGTAGATCTGTAACTGTAACTGACACTTGTAAAAATGTGAAGAAGTTGTTTAAAAACCCAGTATTAAATTAAAATTTCTCGACACAAAACTAAGTTAATGAGTTATTGTTGATAATGGCACCGTCTAAGGACAAAATTAGGCGTTCGTGGGTTTTAACCGGTGAGAAAACTCTATTCGATTTTCCAAGTTTTTGATCGACATAACCTCGAATCAATCTCCGGAATAATTAATCAAGTGTTAATTAGTGTTTTCCTCTATTACACAGAGAATAATTACTTAATATTAATCAAAGGAAAGATTTAAAAAAAATAATCCACATTTTAAAAAAAATTGTGCTAGTTTTTTAAAATATTTTTCTACTCAATTCTTCATTAAGAAACTTTACAAAAAATCACTTTTCGAAGTCTTTAAAAATGTCTATATTTTTTAATATACGTGGCAAAAGATTCTTTAAATAAAAAATAATTTTCTGGGAATTAATATTTTCTAACTTTTTCAATGAAATTTGGCTTTTAATAAAAGAACGTATCTTTTCCCGCCAAAATTATTTTAAACTTGTTCGAAATTCTCTTAAAAAATGTTTGTTTATATTGTAGAAGTTTATTATATTTTAGATTATAGAAGTTATTCTTACATTTCGTTATACAAAAAATAAAAAGAATTAAAATAATAATTTTTTTGCCCTCTATTAATATTTCTATTTAAAAATTGAATTCCACAACGAAGTGAAAAAGACTTTTGATTAGATATCACATTCCCTCGCCAGATATAATTAATTATTAACTAGTGATGGTCAAATGACAGAAGTTGGTTTCAACGCCTTTAATATTATACATAAAAAAATACTACAAAATCGAGATACTTAATGACCTTCAATACCAGAAAGTCCCTTTAATTAAAAATCGGATAAAAAGTCAAATTCTTTATTTTATGATTTCGTCAAGTTAAAAAGAAATACAAATTACAGTCTTTCACTCTCAACTCTATTTTCAAGTAGTAACTTTCGATTCTCTTCGTATTACTATAATTTTTGCGTGAGTTGGATATTGAGTAAATTAGTAAACATTCTCTTGCAAGACAAAACCGTCGAGAGAGTGAAGAGCCTATTTTTTAACTCTTTAAAATCAATTCTTTGTAGATGATCCAGTTTTGCTACAAACGTTGCCATCCGGAGTTACCCAAAAGGACGTGGACCTCTTCAAAGAAGCTCGAGATAAAGCAAACCGACTGACGATAGCAGACGATGAACCTGAAGAGGCAACTTCTGTGAGTCCTGGTGGAACGGGACCTGGAGTTGGAAGCAGGAATCCTGCAGCCATTGTTTTTGGACGATATGAAGTTGAGACTTGGTATTCGAGTCCATTTCCCCAGGAGTACGCGAGGCTCCCGAAACTCTTCTTCTGTGAATTTTGCCTCAAATACACCAAAAGTCGAGCTGTTTTAGACAGACACATGGACAAATGTCAGTGGAGGCATCCACCCGCCACAGAAATCTATCGATGCAATGGATTATCAGTATTCGAGGTGAATTTTATAGTTTATTTAACAGATTTTAGAAATTTTCCAAGGATTTCAAAGGATTATAAAGAATTTCCAGGCATTCTTTGAGATTCTCTTGGTTTCTAATGATTTAAAGGATTTTAAGAGGTTTCTGGGAATTTAAAGGGATTACAAGAAATTTGCGTGATATACCAATTATTCTCCTACAAAAATGAATATTTTGCCGAAAAATTTTAGGGAATGATAGAAAACATTGAAAACGGAGGTTTATTGACTCCGTTTATTTCAAATCATGAAAAGAAATTCTTTCGTGCTAAAATCTTAATGCATTTAACAAAATGAGAGTCTATAAACCTCTCTTAATATATTTTCTAACTTATCCGAATTCATTTTTGTGGACAAACAATTGGTATATCTGAACCTGATTGCCCCGTTGAAAAAGTATCACGTACCCTTAATGGAATTTTTAAGGACTTAATGAAATTTTAAGAGATTTTAAAGAAAGTTTATGGAATTAAAAGAATTTTAAGGGGCTAAGTACAGTTGTATTTTGAAAAAATAGATTTTTTGAATTTTCTAAAAGTATAACATTTCAAAAGTATTTTGTAGAAATTTCAAGTAAATCTCGAGCGGCTCGCGGGGCTGAGCTGTACACACTCAGGGTAATTAGCCGAGAATAAAAATTTAAACCGGGAATAAAGATTCCAACCGGGAATCACATTTAAAGTTTTCGAAAATATAATTTATTGTATTAATCGTGATAAAAGGACGAATAAATTTGAATATTTACTGTTTGAAATCTTTTAAATGGATGGCGTAATTCAAAAGTCATGCGAAAAATAAGTAAATAGTGTATCGAGTGTATCGAGACGATGGCCAATAAATTACCAAAATACTATTTTGTTTAAATTTAAATATAATAAAATATCGCAATACATAAAATTACACATAAGGAAACCTTATGTTAAATGCGTTTTATTTATGATTCTAGTAAGGTGAAATTTGATAATTATAACCGGGAAATAGCCGGGAATTCGGTGGTCGAAAAATAGTAGACACCCTGACACTGCACACTTTAAAAGCGTTTTTAATTTATCAAATCTTTGGAACTAACAATACCTAACTATTATTGTTTAAAATTTTTCAGATCGACGGAAACGTGAACAAGATCTACTGCCAGAACCTCTGTCTCCTGGCGAAACTCTTCCTCGATCACAAGACTCTCTACTACGACGTGGAACCTTTCCTTTTCTACGCAGTAACAAAAAACGACAAACACGGTTGTCACTTAGTCGGTTACTTTAGTAAAGAAAAGCACTGTCCCGCTCAAAGGTACAACGTCTCTTGCATCATGACCCTCCCCCAATACCAGCGGCAGGGTTTCGGCAGGTTTCTCATCGAGTTCAGTTACCTCCTCTCCAAAGTCGAAGGCATTCCCGGTACTCCGGAAAAACCGCTCTCCGATCTCGGCCGAGTGTCTTATCACTCCTTCTGGAAAAGCGTCGTCCTTGAGTACCTCGCCGCTCATCGGGACTCTATAGAAATTAAACTTAGTGATATCACGAGCGAAACTGGCGTCTCAGGCCACGACATCGCCACCGCCTTGCAGCTTCTCGGCTTCTTGAGATACGTCTGTGAAGCTGGGGAGGAAACGAGGAAAATAAAAATCGTCGTCGACTGGCAAAAGGTCGATTTACACATGGCGAAAATCAAAAAGACATCACGCATTAAGTTAGAGCCCGACTGTTTGAGGTGGATTCCACTTTTGACGCAGATTCCTAATCCTTATTACAGTCCTGAAGAAGGTGACACTGGATCTGAAGCTTCGCCGATCTTGGAACCGAAGCCGATGCCGACGATCGTTGAAAAGATTCAGAAAGTGAAGATAAAGAAGAAGCCGAGGGGAAGGAAGAGTTTGCAGAGGAGGTCTCTTGCGATGAAAGCAAAATCACCGCAGAAGAACGCTCAGAAGGAAAAGGAGAAGGAGCAGAAAGAGAAAGAATCGAAGTTGAATGAGAAAGAAAGTCCAAAGGTATTAGAAAAGCCGGTGGATGCGACTCCCGTCGTTGCAGAGAAGCATGAAGTGGAATTGAAGAGCATCACGACGTCGGCAAGAAGTTCTCGAGCTTCAAATGCAAATTCAAAAAACTTGACACCAAAAACGCTGAAGATACCGACAACGCCTCTGGTGTCGAGTTCTGGGAGGAGGATGCGAGGATCGAAGACATCAGCCGAACCGGTGGCGCCACCTGCAATAACGACAACGCCAACGAGTTCGGCAACACCTTTGAGAAAACGAAAACATTCCGAAAAGACTGAAGACGATGAGGAGGAGGAAGTGAATAGTAGAAAGAGGAGGCGAGAGTCGCAGAGGGAAAAGGGCAAAGAAAAGGAGAAGGAAAGGGAAAAAGAGGAGAAGAAGTTGAAGGAGAAAGAAAAGGAAATGAAGGAGAAGGAAAAGGAGAAAGCCAAGGAGATAAAGGAGAAGGCGAAGGAGAAAGTTAAGGAGAAGGAAAGAGAGAGGCTCAAAGAAAAGGAAAAGGTTAAAGAGAAAGATAAAAAGGAGAAGGCAAAGGAAAAAGAAAAGGAAGCTATGAAGGAAGTAAGCAATCAGAAATCTCCGCCGAAGGAAGTTGTCACAACTTCAACAAGCGTTCGTGGAGCCAAGAAGCAGAGTAAACTTGACGATATTCTTCGTAAAGTTACAAGCAGACAAACGAAGCATTTACAAGCTAAACTCGCTAAAGAGAAGAAGGAAGAACTTTGCAATGGAAAGGAGGAGAAAGAAACTAAAGCAGTGAATGCGCCAACGCCGAGAAGAGGCAGAGCAAAGGCATTGAATGCCGATGTTTCCAAAATTCCAAGTGTAGAGGAAGTTAAAGTACCTGAAGCTCCAAAAGTCGCGGAAGTTGAAAAAGTTAAAGAATCTGACGTTACTCTTTCTCCCGTCCGAGAACCTGAACTGCAACCGGAGTCTGAGGCAAATCCCGAACCAGAGGAACCGAGTATCGAGTCGAATCCTGAATCTGCCGAGAGTGGAATTCCAATTCCGGTGGAGCCTTCAGCAAGTCCGGGAGAATATGAAGGTGGAGATGAGGATGAGGGAGAGGAGGAGGAACCTTCGATACCAAAGCCGGTTCAACGGGACCAGAAGACTAAGGAAGTTGAACAAGTGGAGGAGAAAGTAATTGAAAATAAGAGAGAGGAAGAGAGAGAAGCTCCTGAGAAAGAGACTGATGCAATGGAAATAGAACCAGTTGAAGATATCGAGAAGGAGTCTAAAGAGAGGGAAGCGGAGTCCAGAGAAAGAGAGGAGTGTATACAAAGGGAAGAATTTAGACAAAAAGAGGAATCTAGATTAAGAGAGGAAGCTAGGCAAAGGGAAGAAGCGAGACAAAGGGAGGAAGTAAGACAGAAGGAAGAAATTAGACAAAGCGAAGAATCAAAACTACAACTTCAACAAGAATTCATCCCAAGTCATGGGATGGTTGAAGAACTGAAACCACGCGAAGAGGTCAGAGAGGTCAATCCAAAAACCCCGGAGAAACTAGAAAATTCCCCACCTAGATCCGACAGAAAAGATTTGTCAATGATCACAAATATGGAGTCTGAAGTACATCACGAGAAGATGAATCCACTCACAGAAGAAGTGATGCATCACGAAGAAAAACAGCATTCGCCAGAAAGCGGGAAAACAACTCCACATGAAAATCCTGGTTCTGTGAAAAGAACCCCACCTTCTCAACCCGACTTGCCTTCGATGGGTGTTTACACTCCTGATTCGACGACCAATTCCGTGCATTCTCTGCACTACGGTCAGTGCGACTTGGACGTCAGCCAGTTGGGTCTCGAATCCCCGACTTCGATTGCAAGTGATCTAGCTTCTCAGAACAGCGTCGAGAGACCTCCAAGTGCTTTACCGATGCAAACTTCTGTCGGTGTTCCCATCTCGAATTCGATGCAGATTTCAGCACCACCTACTCCAGTCTCGGTGAACATGTCGCAGGTTCAGTACACGGATTGCTCAATGCCTCAGCATACGCCTCCATCTCATGTTGCAATCCACCCGATGCATCAGCCACACACGCCTCAGAATTTGCAGCAGCCGAGAACGCCGCAGAGTATTCCAACGCAGAGTCCGCAACCAATGCAGAGTCATACTCCGCAGCCGATGCCGCAAAGTCATACGCCGCAACCGATGCCACAAAGTCATACACCGCAGCCGATGCCACAAAGTCATACACCTCAACCGATGCCGCAAAGTCATACACCGCAGCCAATGCAGCAGACACATTCGCAGAATATGCCTACGCATAGTCCGCAGCCACAGATGACGCAGAATCATTCGACGCAGAGTCACACTCCACAACCGATGCAACTTTCGCTTCAACAGAGTCAGAGTATTCAGGCTCATAGTCAGAGTCATAGTCATTCTCAACAGCAACAACAACAACAGCAGCAGCAGCAGCAGCAGCAACAACAGTCACAGTCGCATAGTAGCAAGAGAGCCAGTGGTTCGCAAACTACTCATAGGTAAGGAACTTGGTGGTGATGGAAGCGACGCGTCTGGCTTTTGAGGAGATCATGCAGTAGTAGATTTCATGGAGTAGTATAAGGAGACATATCTAAGGCTTGGGAACCCAACTTGGTTTGGTCGAAGTTTTCTGGAATAATTAGTTCACTACACTTAATCTCAGCGCTTCTACGACCGTACTGTGTATTAATAATAGAAGTTCATCTGACAGAGTTAGGGAGAACCAAAGTTTGTTCTGACTCTGACAGAAGAATTTCTATTATTAATACGCAGTACGGCCGCAGAGGCGCTGAGACGGCCAAGGTTCGATTCCCGACATCTGAAAAATCTCCTCTCCATGAGTATAAGACAGGGTTCGTCCACATTACCTTACTGATGAGTCCAGAGGCGGACATGGGACGAAACGTAGAAGAGAAGTGATATAAATGGCTGCACGGAAAAAAATTTGGTACATTTACTGACCCTGTAGATACAACTGCTGCGTTTAAAGTGGGGTAGGTGTTGCTCTCTGTATATGTGCAGCAACTGTCCGTTTGAAGGGCAGTTACTGCACCTTAGAAGGATAGCAGTTGCCTTTATCGAAGGAGCACAACGCCCCCTCTGGCAGAGAGACAATAACTACTCCACAAAAAAGTACAGTAGCTGACCTAAAATAGCGCAACAGTTGCCATTATTTCGTAGGCAACACTTCGTTCCTACAGCCCCGGTGATCGGAGCGCCATCACTTCTCTCGTGTCTTATTACTGATTTCCTGGAGTTCCTAGAAACACTAAACAACCCGCACCACATTATAAACTAAACGCTTTATTTTCAGGTCGAGGTCCAACCAACAGAGCAGGTCTCATCGAGCAACGCCTCCAACGCCGCATAGCCAAAGTTCTCAGCACACCTCCCACACGGCTCCATCTCATAACAGCCACCTGCCTCCTCAGTATCAGCAGTCATCATCGATGACCGTTCCACCTGTTCCTCACCCTCACTCACACAGCCACGCAGCTCACTCCCACAACATGGCCGTCATCTCCCAAGGGAACTACATGACCGTCGCCTCTCAGCCCTTCCCCACCCAGAACACCTACGTCATCCAACATCGCGGTGGCAGGTCCGGAGTTCCGACGTCCTGCGCGACCGGTACAAATTTCTACATTCAAACAAGTTCGATGCCTCACTCTCATACCCCCTCGCCTTCGTTAACTGGATCCGGAGGTCACCAGACGACAAACTCATGTAGCCTCGCGAAGCTCCAGCAGCTCACCAACGGCCTGGAAATGATTCCACCAACACCACCTCCTGGGATGAATCTGACCCCGCCACCAATTCCCCACACGATGACGCCTCCCCAGACCTCGAGGCAACTCTCCACACCTCCGCAGGTGCCGCTCGGCTACGCGAAGAACTACTACAACGTCAACACCGTCCCGCCGGGAACACCCGGGGCGCCAAGTAGATCTACTTCCCGCTCTTCTGCGAATGCGAATATGAGTAGTTTGACGCAGCCCTACACCAGCGAAAGCCTCTACAGACAATCTCTGGACCCTGGAGGCTCCTGTCCGCAGATGCAAAGTGCGGCGAGTAGAGTGAGTCCCAATGTGGCGCTGAACACGAATCTCATGGCAGCTGCGCAATATGGATACAGGGTTGCGCAACCCACGACTGGTTATATGAATCAGGCTGCGCAGCTGGGAGGCTTCATGAACCAGGCGAGTCAGTTACCCGTTGGCGTTGTAAATGTACCCGCGCCTTACACTCAGGACCCACATCAACAAAATCCGGCCGCGGTTTATACAACTTATCATAGTTACATCAACGGCAGTCTCATGCAGCCGTTGAACAGCACGATGAGGCCACGCTAACTCAGAACTCGGTCGAGAGTGAAGGGAAACTTAAGATTGACTCTCTGAGAGGGGCAAGTGTCTTTTTTTTCTTTTTTTTTTTCTTTTTTTTTTTTAATTTAAAATAGAACGACTGGCCGCAGTCGGTACTTGTGATAGAAGGATCAGTACACAATAGGATACCCGCTAAGATGCCTCTTCGAGAATATACTTTTGAAATATAAAATTGTAGATTTTAGAACATTAGCTTTCTCGAAGAATCCGCAGTATTTGCCCCCTCTTAACCGATAGAGCAAAAGGCGCGCGGTTATTTTAAGGTCGAGGATATTTTAAAGGATGTATATGTACAATATTTGTCGACGGCGATTTTAATGAAACGACGCGTATAGATCAACTTGTGCATTTAGTAGTGTAAAGTATCATAAAATTTGGGCGATTCAAGGTAGAGACTAATTTCTATGCCTCGAGAGCAAATGAATTCCTATTTTTTAGGGCATTCTCGTGGAAATCCCCGACAGTGTTACGTTTTATGTATGATAATATTTATATAAATTTAAAGTATGCTTACAATAATATTCCGGGCGGACTCGCGCCACGTCGATTTTGTGAGAAATTTTTTGTGCCGTTGAAATAATTGAAATGTTAAAAAGGGACGTTGCGAGAGTCCGACGTATTCTGTTTGATATTATCGATTGTTGAACGTTGTTGTTTACGTTTTCGGGGCACTCTGTACTTTACTGTATTATATTATACGAGTTACTGATTGCTGCTGTAACGATAACGATTGTATTATGTCATCTTTATTACCGTAAAAGATGCGTAAACGGACACATTATAATTTAACTAGTACGACACGCTCATTCACTTACTACTATTCTGTCGCTTGTAATGTTTTCTCATTTAGCAATCGCTAAAGAAACAAAAAAAAAAAAAAAAAAAGAAAAAGGGCACATCGATAATACAGATTAATTTCCGAGGAATTAGAAATTGTATAAAAGGCCACTATTGTTCTGCAAATTGTCACGCGTCCCCGCGCGTTGAAAGTTATTTTTTGTACATTGACACGAGAGAAAGGGAGACTGAGAGAAAAGAGTATCTGGATTTGTGTGATTGTTTATGTGGGGAGAGACTGACTAATAACTTATATCTTTTGAACTCTGAGAGAAACGTATGGTGCTTTTCCAAGTACTTGGATCGATTCCCTCGTCAGTGACACTTTGCGGAATACGGCTACGAGATGAATAATATATATATTTGTAGTAAACTCGGGCGAGTTGATTTTTTTTTTTCAAACGACAGACACGATGCGACAGCGAGTCGCTCGTTTTTAGCATAATTTCTAAATTGTAAGTGAGCTCTTTAAGATATATAGTGTAAAAATACATCAATATTTATTGTACATAGACAAAAAAACTACTAACAAATAAAAAGAAAATCATAAATATCATAAAACTGGAATTTTACTCCTTATTTCTCGTTTATACTTCGTTTGCTGACGGACTTGGTTTTCGATTTCACCCTGGGGAAAGAAATTTTGATTTATTATCAATATTCAACGCTGCGCATGCGTAGATTTACTAGGCGCATGCGCAGATCAATTGAGCGCATGCGCAATGAAGAATTAATAATTTTCTTGCTTTGTATTATAATTTAAACGCTTCCGTTTCTTTTCCTCGCGTCTTTTCTTTTCGGCATTTGCAAGGTCAACGTATTTTTTGCGCTGCTCATCATTCATCAGCGTCCATCGCTTTCCGGCAATTCTCGCGATTTTTGTTACTGGAATATGCGCCTTTTTGCTCCTCAACCGAAGAAAAAAAATGATGAAGGGATTCGTAGTGCCGCGAGATTTAGTCTGTTTTGCCTGGGGACGCGGCTTTGGATCTTCTGAGGGTTCTTTGAATTTTTTGTTCTTCTGGGAAAGTCCATCTGTGCTGCGCAAAAAACAAAACTGCAATCGACTCGATTTTATTTGATTTAAAAAGAGCAAGTTTTTTAACCTTGACTCGTATAACCCAAGGAATTTTTGAAAATTGGTACCAGGTTTTATTATTTTATTTTTTAAGAGTCAATAAGTCTTACCTCTCGCGAGATTTAGGCGGGGAAGAGATTCTGTTACCCATTTTGAAATTTATCCAGAGATGTGAGGCGTTACTTGATAATTTACAATCAATTTTCCTGCCAGAAGAAAAAAACTGAGACAAAATCGTCAAAATGACATTTTGGAAAACTTGTTTTTGTTTTCAGTTTTTTACTATGTTTTGTTACCGCCAGGAGCGCTTTTTAAAATTTAAATAATTTCAATACAAAAACATTTTTGTAACAATCTGATATATTTTCTGTACAAAAAGATATTTTATATTTTTATTAAGGGTGTTGGAGCCAAGTTCTAATGTAAAAATTCGATTTCTTTATTTTACTTAATAAATATTAAATTTGGAATTTTTTCCCTCTGTAGAATTAATCAACTTTTAACTAGAATTAAGTGTACAGAGCGATAAAATATCTAATACAAATATTTTTTAACTAAAATGAGAATATTAAATTTTGAAGTTGGATTTTGAATTCCTCGTTTTATACAAAAAGTATCGAAATTAAATATTTTTTCTCTCTGTACGCAGTCTTATAGTTGAAAAAAGATTAGCGCTACAGAGCGAAAAAATATTTATCTATAATTTTTGTTGAATAAAATGAAGAATAGAATTTTGACCTTAACACTTGGGTCCAACGCCCTTAATTAAACTACATTTATTTCTATTCGAAATATAAAAATAGTGAAATTCCAATCTTTGAGAAAATTAAACTAGAAAAGAACAATAAATAATAATATACAAAATAAATATTCCGACAGAAAAAAAAATCACAGGATTTTATAATTCCCCTCCAGAATGAGCTGCCCTTTTTGGTTTTTTGTTATTTTTGTTCCACTTGTTCTCGCCACAGTAACAAGCGGATTTTTGTGCATCCATGTAACTTTTACAACCCAGGGCCGTCGTTCCCGTGAAAAGCATTTTTGCTGCCCCTTTACAAGTATTTACAATTGTTTTTCCCGTGGATTCGTAGCCCTCACAATATTTATATAAACAACGCTTGAAGTCCAAGTCACACTTTTCCTTATCAGAATTGCAGGTATCGTAGCAAATATCGTGGGCGTCACAACATTTTGTCATTTCTGCGAGGGGAAGATACTCTTGGCTTATCTGAAAAAATTAAATATTAAATAACAGGAAGTAAAAAAATTTTTTTTTATATATAAAAAAAGGTATACAAATTAATCAAACCTCTATTCCTAACGATCCGCATCCATTGCTTTGAGGAATATGATTCCAGTCCGGTTTTGGAACAACTCCTAAAATTGAAATTCCCGCCATTATTTGACAACCAATCAAAAATCTCAACGTCGCGCGCCTATCAAATCAGCTGATCCACAGCTTTCTGCTTTAATTATTAAATATCTTTCATTATACTTTAATAAATAAGTATTTCATAAAATAAATTTAGACATTAATTCATCATAATTCTTTTACCGAAAATTAATCTTTAAAAAAAATATAATTTATATAATATATATAATTTTTTTTGCAAATTATTATTACCTGTTGGACACTTGAAAACGCAGACTTCCTCAACAGCGGCATCAAAAACCTCGTGAATATCTTTGATTTTTCGGACCACTGTTATCGCAGTTTTGAAAAAATCTTCAAAAATCAATTCGGCTGACAAAACCGCATCCCGGAAATTTGACAAAAGTCCTGCGCCATATCCGGACCAGGCATAGGCCGAAAATGTTAAAATGTAGATGAAAAACTTCCGATAACGAAAAATATCCATTATTAGACCTTATAATCCAGGAAACACGAGCGGCGATCCGCGACCAATGATATTTTTAGGCCTATTGGCAACCCACCTTACAGCTTAGAACTTACACCGAGATCACTAAGCTTATCTTTCCCAGTTTCTAATTTTCTTAGACACCCTGTATATACATAAATGGTGGGAAACTAATTCAATATGAATTTTCCCATTTCCTAAATTTAAAAAATTTTTAAACGTCGAAATAGCCCCCTTTTTTAATTTTACTATTTTTTTGTTACTTTTTATACATAATAGAACTCTGGACCCCAGGCCCCTCTCGAAAGAGGTGGGGGCCGCCCCTGAAAATATCTAAAAAAAATTCTGGCTTTTATAGAGGGTCAAAAATGATTGTTTTGCAAATTTTATTTTATTTTTAATTATCCATAATTATAAACATCGATTTATTCTTTGTACCATACGTAATTTTTACATATTTTAAGTATCAGAAGTGATTCAGCTAGAACATTTTATATTTTATAATTATAATAATTATAATCTGGAGTAAAATACGTCTTTAAATGAATCAAAACAGCTTTACGAGTTCCCCACTCTCGAGCATATTTTTTACATCGGAACCTCCTCCGATAAATTCTCCTTTGACAAAAACTCTAGGAACAGTTCTTGCACCGGTTAAATCCATGAGGGCATCTTGAATTCCACTCATTTCTTCCATATCGTCAATTTCTATTGCGTTGAAGGGCTTATCAATTTTTTTGAAAACCTGAAACAGATATTAATATTAATATTAATATTATTGTTACGAACGAGAGTTTTTCTTTAAAAATCTAAAAATAGTGAAAACTGATTGTTATTTAATGATCAACTGTTGTTGCCAGGGTACAATCAATAAATTAAATGTTATTCTCATCGCCAGAGGTACAAACTGATAATTTTATTTTTATTGTGGGACTAGTTTATTTACCCAAATATCGGAAAAGAGGCTAGTCGCAATTTTTTTAGTTACAACCGTTTTTTAATTCAATTCTTTAAAAAAGAATAAATTAAGACATTATATAAAAAATAAATAAAAAGGCAAGATTTATTAAACAGGAAATATTAGTCGAAGTAACAGATTCTGTTTGAAATCAATAGATTCTGATAAAAGCGAGAAATTTTTAATAATTGGATCTCAAAATTCGAATTCCTCATTTTTCTCAACAAATATTAAAATTAGAAATTTTTTGCTCTATAGAAATTTTCACTTTTTAAATGGAAATATGCATAGAGGACGAAAAAGTTTATAATTTTAATACTCCTTTTCTAAAATGAAGAAATGGAGTTTTAGATTAGAACTTTGGGCCCAAAACTTTTTAACGTACGTCTTTTGCCATTTTGCAGAACGGGCAGGATTTTTTGGAGAAAATCACAACGTCGTGTTCTGAAATGGCCTTGGTGACGATTTCCTTTGGACTTGCCATTGTAGATCTTCTCAGGAGAACGGAAACTGAAAATAAATTGTCAGAAATATAATTCAGGTCAAACTCTCATTTTTAATTGATCTACTTTAAGGGCATTGGATCCAAGTGATAAGATAAAAATTCCAATTCTCCATTTTACTCAACGAAAATTACAGATAAATATTTTTTCGCTCTGTAGCACTAATCTTTTTTCAAAAATAAGACTGCGTACAGAGAGAAAAAATATTCAGCTTCGATACTTTTTGCATAAAACGAAGAATTCAAAATCTAACTTTAAAATTCAACATTTTCGTTTTACTTAAAAAATATTTGTATTAGATATTTTCTCGCTCTGTACGGACAATTCTAGTTACAAATTAATGAATTCTACAGAGGGAAATAACTCCAATTTTAATATTTGTTGAGTAAAATGAAGAAATCGAATTTTAATTTTCGCGAATTTGAAAAGTCGAGTATTTTATATATTCAGGGCCCTGAAATTTCGATAATTTTCACTTTCCTATATTTCAGGTGTATTTAAATCTCATTATTAAATATTTTCAGTAAAATGTGCTTATTTACAAAAGAAAAAGCGTCTCGCTCTCATTTTATTTGTCTCTTTACTGCATCTTTATAATTTAAATAAATCGACGTATTTTCCTTCTTCATTCTCAAAAATTATACAGAAATAAATAAATTATCTTTTTGCAAGTCATCAAACTGTAAAAAAAAGCTAGCGGTGAATCATTTTAAATGAATCACCTAACTCTGGATCCTTTCTCTCCACATTCGAAATAAATTCTGTCATACAATTTGAAAAAATTCGCGAGATATTTTGCAAATTAATAAATCCTAAAAATCCTCTCAAAATTGAGAAAAAAACCAGGAGAAACACAGCCTCGGTTGTTTTCTTATCATCGAATAAATAAAATTTTTATACAGGTTTTGTCACGTGCTGTAAAAATTGACAGAACGAAAACAAGCATATCAAAAATTTATAGTACTTCCTGAATTTAATCAAGCTAATCAAGCATTTGTTTTTCTTTATTCAAATTAAGAATATTTCGAATTTGGGAATTAATAAATATAAGTAATATATGATATTTTATTATACTTACTTCGTTGAAATATAATGGGAAAGATTTCCTGATTACGCTGTTAAAACTATAAAAGTAGTGTGTGTGGAAACTATCAGAAAAAATACATATATATATATGTCAAGTTGGTTCTCTGCGCGCGCAGGATTTCCGCTGAAGAAATTCTGCTATTGGTTCAAATTTGGCGCGCGATTTAAAATTGCATTAATTTAATTCGATTTTGAATCTTGGGATTGATTACAGCCAATGGGAGGATTTTTCCAACGGAAAGTCAACCAGGGTTGCTTAGTTTTAGTGTAACTCCGTTAATTTCCAGAACGACTTCAGATGTACTTCCTAAAATAATAAATATTTAATAATATTTGGTAAAATATAACAATTATATGATAATTTAATATGACAATAAATTACATGAGGATTTTTTACGTAATTAGAAATGTTCAAAGAAGCCTTCCTCTGTTTTACATTTTTTTCTAAACTACCCAACCCTGGTTTTCAAGAAAATCTAGGGAAACCAGGGATGGGTAGTTTAGTTTAAAATGTAAAATAGAGGAAGAGGCATATTTGAACATTTCTGTACGTAAATTACGTAAAAAATCCTCATATAATTTATTTTTATATATTATAATTAAAGTATCATGGAATTAATATTAATTGTTATATTTTATCAAATATTATTAAAGGTTTATTATTTTAAGAAGTATTTGAAGTTGTTCTGGAGATTGAAGGAAATTATAATTTGAAAAAGCTTCAAATTTAAATATTTTGCAAAAAAGAATTATTTATAATAGTAGTTATTATCTTATTAATTATTTTTATAATTAAATGTCATTTCTAAATTAATTAGAACCTTTATTTTCGGTTTTCATTATCAATTTTCATTATCAGTTTTAATTATTCTGCTTAGAATGCAAAAAAAAATTATAGAAAAATATTTTATGAAAATAATTACAGAAATAAATAGTATTATAAAAAATGAATGATTTTCCTAGAATTATTTTACTTACAAATTATTTTATTTTTTATTTTTTTTCTATAGGTATAGTGATTTTCCGACAATATTTTTTTGCGAGGGAGATAAATTATTACATATAACAAAATGTTTTAATAGTTTCTTTGGTTTATGTATTTAGTTCAGTAATATACATATAAAAACATATATATTACATTGATATATGCAATAATATATTTTTTCATATAAGAAAGTAGATTCATTAAGGCACATTTAATTGGCAATTAGTATCAAGTAAAACAATATTGAGAAGGCGATTTTAGAAGACATAAGTTGGCACTGAAATAATCAGTTGCATTATTCCCCTGAAAATGCCCCTATATAATATTAATATTATTCAAATACTTATAATATTCTTATTATAATAACTAGGAACTAATAACATTTATATACCATAAAATCTTAAATTATTCCATACAATTTTTATAAACAATGACAATTTTCAAGTTTTAAAAAATGTTATCTTATAGTTTATTGTGTACTTTTAAATTTTAACATGAGCATTTCTCGCAGAAATTCTTACAGTGTTAAATTATTTTGGAAGACTCTGTTTTGTTACCAATTTTCTTGGAAAATAATAATAATTATTAATTATATATTTGAATAACATTTTCAGCAATGATTTCTAAAAACTATCAAGAATAAAAAACGCACACAAGTTTTATTGTATGAAATAAGTTTTGATGAGTGCGTCATCAATTCACAGCTAATCTTATTCTTATATACACAGAATAAATCGACAAATACAAGAATTTATACAGATTATATTGCCCACGGACCAAAGCAGAGTTTATACATAAAATTCTGTTCCGAGGGCGATTTGACGCTTCGATCTCGAATATACAGAAGAAAATGTTGCAGATTTATTGTAATACAAAACAAAAAGAAAAAAAAGAAACTGAAGTTAACATCTTTCTTGCTCGGCATTTCTTCAGGAAAATATATAGTTATTTATATAAATTATAAGAATGGTGGTTTGAAATTACATTTTAAATTGGGATTTTAAACCGAAAATATTACGGAAAAAAATTTGACTTTCCCTGGAGAATTGAAATGATATTTTTGCAAGGATATTATAGACATATTATTTGAAAGAAAAATATTAGAAGAAAATTCTTTGGTTTCTCGAACGCTTGCGCCGACGTTTATAAGAATTAACTCATAAATAAATTTGCGCATTCGCAAAATCGTTTTACGGTAAATACTAAAAATAAATTATCTACTTTTACTTTCGAGGGGTTGATCACCCGAATTTCGAGTGGATTATAGATATCAGATTTCAGGATTTCAAGAGGTTTCTGAATTTTAAAAGATTTTACAAGATTTTATATAAGGCATATTTTAAGGTATTTTAGGGTCTCTCGAGAAATTTCATGGAATTTTATGTAGTTTCAGAATATCAAAATATTTCGAGAGATTTCAAGATTTTAGGAAGTTATTTTATAAAGATTTCAAAAGATATTAAGAGATTTTAACGAAAATCAAAAGATTTCTGGGGGATTTTATAGTTGTTCATGGAATTTAAGGGAATTTAAGAATTTCTATAAAAAAAACAACAGATTTTGAGGAACTTTATGAGCTTTCGAGAAATTTTACAGGATTTTATACACACAGAAAAAAAAAGTCTGAAATCAAGCCCAAAAGTCTAGTTTTTATTACAATTTAAGTCAGTTCTTGAGCTTAAATTTGGTTTAAGTCAGTTTTTGGGCTTAAAACCAAATTTAAGCCCAAAAACTAACTTAAATTGTAACAAAGACTTGACATAAGACTTTTTTTCTGTGTAGTTTAAGGATATCGACAGATTTTTTAACGAATTTTTAAGGTTTTTAAGTAATCAACCCCTCGTCCATTTCCTTAAGGCCATGTCAGACTTACCCGATCCCTACCTTACCAACATTTTTTTTGTCTGCAACGTTACGTCGACATTTATTGAGATATCAATTTGAAAATTTCTAAAATTGATGCTAAAGCATTAAGGTACGTTTATCTGGTCCTAAATATTGACATTTATAAAAAAAAAAATTTTTTCAAAAAAATTTTTTTTATTTTTACAAAAATTTAAGACCAGATAAACGTACCTTAATGCTTTAGCATCAATTTTATAAATTTTCAATTTGATATCTCAATAAATGTAGACGTAATGTTGCAGACAAAAAAATGTCGGTAAGGTAGGGATCGGGTAAGTCTGAAATGGCCTTAAGACACAAGATTTAGTTTATGACATACAAGTTTCTTTCAAAGTTAGACTCTTCTATCTGACACATATATTCATGTCAAGATTTCAAAGAAAACATTAAAAAATGTGTTGAACTATCATTCAAGCTATAAAAAAAACCCACGACTTGGTTTTTCAAAAGTCTATGAAAAGAAACTGAAGAAAATGTAAATGATCATTTTGAGCTTGATGAATACACCCTTAAAAAAATCTGTACGAAATTTAATATAATCTATATATTGAAATAACTTTCTATACATATATAATTTTCCATAAATGGAAATTACGTGTATTACAAATGAATACATGCTCATTATTCTTAATGCAAAATTTATTAACTTTAATATATGAGTATATTAAATAATATATGCAAAGGGGTTGCAGAAGTTACTAATTAATTATACATTATATTAAATTTCATACAGATTATTTTAACATTGATATAGAATCAGTACACAGAAAATAAATCTCTTATTAGAGAATTATTTCTGAAACACAACTAAGCATACGAATCTCATAATCGTATGTTTCATCAGATGTAGAAAAAATAGTATATTACGTGTCAAGGGGCGAAAGGCGACAATTTCACGATTTCTTTACTTTTTCAACCCTAGGGTTGAAAATGCTACTTTCATCCCGTTGTGAAGGCATCGAAAGTCGAATTTTCAATTTTGATGTTATGAAAAAAGTATTTTCTCATTGAGTTTTGAATTCTTCGTCCTATGTGAGCAGAAGTACTTTGTTTTCTGACATAAGTACAATTATAGCACTCAAAAAAACGCCTAGTTAAGTTAACTAGAATTTTGGGCTAAATCCCAGTGGGCAAAAAGACACTGACATCCTGAGGACGTCCTAAAGTCATCCTTAGGACGTCCATGTCAGTCCAAATGATGTCCAAAAGACGAATAATGTCCCAGTGGACAAAAAATTGAAAGAAGTTTTTAGAAAGTTCTAAAAACGTCCTTAGGACATTTTTAGGACGTTCTAAAAACTTCTTTTAAATTTTTGCCCATTGGAGTCCTAAAGACGTCTTTATGACGTGAGACGTCTTTAGGACATCAATTAGACTGACATGAACGTCCTAAGGATGTCTTTAGGACGTCCTCAGGATGAAAATGTCTTTTTGCCCACTAGGACACACCCTAACTATTTTTTCAGGGTAAAGTAACCAGAATTCTGATTATTTTAGTAAATTTAGTAAATATTTCTAGTTAAAACAACAAGAATGCAGATTAAATACCAGAATTCTGGTTATACTTCAACCAGAAAAAATATTTAGGGTATATTTAACCCAAAATTCTAGTGACCTAGGCATTTTTTTTTTTTTTTGAGAGAATGTATAAGAGATATTGGCATTGCATATATAGAGGACTACTGAATCCGTCTGCAATAATATCCGAGCGTTTTGCACTTTTCGCAAAGATGCTGTGGATGCACTTTGCTTTGATCCGAAACATCAAGACCGTCCGGTTTCTCCAATGGTCTCTGAAATCATCAATAAAAACACTTAAATATAATTCGATAATATCAAAACTATACATTTACTAGAGTTTTCCCTTTTATTCGGTTCCCCAGTGGGCAAAAAATTTAAAGAAGTTCTCAAAACTTCCTAAAAACGTCCAATGTTCCAAAGACGTTTTTAGGACGTATTTGCGGAACATTGGACGTTTTTTGGCCTGACATATAGGATGTTTTGAGGACGTCCTAAAAACTTCTCTAAATTTGTTACCCACTGGGTCCCTAATTCTGCCGCTAAACCGTTGCTTAAGAATTCAGTTCAGTAAAATTCGAGAACGGTAAGTCTGTATTAAAACATCACGCTGGGGAGCGAGAGCGATTTTCCTATAATTAGCACAGCTTATTCGAGTTCACGAAATATTTCCTGCCTTATGTAATGTCTCTTTTGCGTTACGGGTAAACAACTGAAAACACTATTAAAAACTCTGTTATTTCTTTGAAAATAGCAAAATTTTTCAGTAAAACTCAAGTATAAGATAAAACGCGCAGAAAAAGAAATGCATCTAAATTGATAATCAGCAATAACTGATAACGTTTATCATTTTTAAAAAAAGATATTGAAGAAACGTGTATACTGGTCTTTTAAATGCTGATTTAAAGAATTTAAAGAATTTCCTCTAGGAAAAAAATGCTTGAGAATTGGGGTTTTCACCTGTTTGTGAGGATAGACGTTGATGTGACATTTTATGCATTCTTGGCCCATGTTGGCCCAGCTATTTCCAGACATCCATTTGCGCTTGCATTTAGGGCACTTGTACTCCCCAAAACATCTTTTCTTTCCTTGATAAGGAGTAAGGCCTTCGCCCTTGGGTCGAGCCTGCAATTATAGCTTGACTGTAATATTACACTCGAGTCTTTGTTCCGCTGAACTCGGCTTACCGGGAATCTTATCTCAAGCTTAATCACGATTAGAAAAAAATCGGCATTTATAAGCAGAGCTCTTCCAACATTTTTAGTTTTTATTCTATTTTTATCTGTATTTCTTCTTTATTTATTTAATTTTTCTTTAATATTTTTTTTATTTTTATTACTAAGCAGTAATGTCTAGTAAATGGGGTGTAAAAAACGAATATTTCCTTAAAATATATATTTTAAACAAATATTACATTTTTACACCCCATTTACTATTACAAAAATATTTTAAAGGAATATTACATTTTTACACCCCATTTACCATTAAAAAAATATTTTAAGCAAATATTACATTTTTACACCCCATTTACTAGTAAAAAAATACTTTTTAAAGAAATATTCTTTTATTACACCCCATTTACTATTAAAAAAGTATTTTAAAGAAATATTAAATTTTTAAACCCCATTTACTATAAAAAATATATATTTTTAAGAAATATTCCTTTTTTACACTCCATTTACCATTAAAACAATATTTAAAAAAAGAATTACATTTTTACACCCCATTTGCTATAAAAATATTTTTTTAATAGTAAATGGGTTGTGAAAAAGGAATATTTCTTTAAAATATATATTTTTTATAGTAAATGGAGTGTAAAAATGTAATATTCCTTTAAAATATTTTTTTAATAGTAAATAGGGTGTTTAGATTTAAATGGAATGGGGTGTTTACTTTTTAATGTAAATGGGGTGTGAAAAAGGAACATTTCTTTAAAAAGTATTTTTTTACTAGTAAATGGGATGTAAAAATGTCATATCTGTTGAAAATATTTTTTAATAGTAAATGGGGTGTAAAAATGTCATATCTGTTTAAAATATTTTTTTAATAGTAAATGGGGTGTAAAAATGTAAGATTTGCTTAAAATATTTTTTTGACAGTAAATGGGATGTAAAAAAGGAATATTTCTTTAAATAATTTTTTTTATAGTAAATGGGGTGTAAAAATGTAATATTTTTAAAAAATATTTTTTTAATAGTAAAAGGATGTTTACTTTTTAAAGTAAATGGGTTGTAAAAACATAATATTTGTTTAAAATATTTATTTTTATAGTAAATGAGATTTTTACTTTTTAAAGTAAATGGGTTGTAAAAATTTAATATTTGCCTAAAATATTTTTTACAAAAATATTATGATTTTTTTTTAATATTTAAAATATGTATTACAGTTTACCAATTTTTTCTGAAGTTCAAGAATGCGCATGTGGATCTAACCGTGAGATGCTTCGCTCAATTGAGTACTAATTGAGACAACAAACATAATTCCAAGCGGGCTTCACTCCCGTATATGACGTCACAGTTTAGTCATTGTTATATACACATAATGATAATATTACACGCGATTCGCTCCAATTAATATCTTTGATCATCCATGCACGAACTTTCTTTCATTTACCCACAAACAATTTAGAAAAATCATAACATTTCTTTTTTCAAATTTTTTCTTCGCAGTTAAAAATTTTAAATTTCAAGAATTTAAAATTTCGGTAATTTTCTACATATTTGTTCATAAATCGGTATATTTAATTAATTTAATTTAGATTAATTTTGTTAGTAAGCATTTTCGTTAAAAAGATGAAAGAAAAAGACAAAATAAAGAAAGAAGAAAATAATTTATGCAAAATTAAACTTTTTGATTATGACCCAAAATAAGTGGCGCTAGTCTCGAATTAAAAAAAAAATGGCGGCTCGCGTCCTGAACAGCTGATCGCGTATTTCGCACTTTCTTCCTTAGAATTCAAGAATTAAACCAAAATATAATAAAAAACAATCTACCTCTGGACAATCTTTGATGTAGTGCCCCTTTTTAAAACAAAGATGACACAAATAAGTGGAGGGTGGCCTTTTAGTCGGCTTTCTTTCCAGAATTCCCAGCTCCGTAAAATGTTCAGC
Source organism: Synergus umbraculus (assembly GCA_900474325.1). Classification (NCBI taxonomy): domain Eukaryota; kingdom Metazoa; phylum Arthropoda; class Insecta; order Hymenoptera; family Cynipidae; genus Synergus; species Synergus umbraculus. Next base: position 37,940 of record UCOK01018200.1, on the reverse strand, counting down.
TAAATCTCCAATACTGTCTGCGAGACTTCCCCCAATTCTAGATGGATTCACAAGACCTTGATGAAGATATGTCTGAGGTGCTGCAGTTGGAAAACTCCCCCATGTCGTAGGAAGCAGCTTACTCTTTAAAAACAAGCAACTATTATCAAATATAACTCAACAAAATCATTTCTAGAAAATTCTTCAGAAATGTGACATAAACAATCCTCAGATTGAATAAGTTCCTCAATTAACCCACCTGATCAGGCTGAGTCGGATTCTGATCAGCAATCGTCAGATAGACCCAGTTTAACCGATGCGGATGGGCATAATGGGTCTGCTGATGAATTTGCTGGCTCTGAGGACCCATTCCATTCAAAGAAGTGATACCACCGATACCAATTGGATTTGATTCCTGCTGCAGTTGCGCATGATGCTGCAGGTGCTGAAGGGGTGGCCGGGGGTGGCAGGCGGCCATCTTTCAGTTCAAGGTCACGCCGGTAAATCACCGGCGCTAGTGATTCATTCTCATTCTTCCGGATCTCTTCCGTTTTTCCTGCTTCTTTTCTTTTAGGACATTAATTTTTCTTCGGCCTCAAGGCTCCGCATTCCGAAGCACTCACACGTGGCGACCATCTTTCCAAAGCCGAGCCGTACGTCTCCTCCCGATTACGATGGCATCATTCTTCTCAGCCTCGCGTATTAGTTTTCCTTCCGAGAATCCAAATTCTCACTCTTTATTCTCTCACAATCTGCTCTTTAATAACATCTCTACATTCAATGTTTGCAGAAGATATTTAGCTTAACTATTTAGTTTAACTAGTTTTAACTTAATTAGTTATTTAATTATGAACATAAACCACTTGTGTTTTCTTAATCCAGATCACTTGCACTTTTTATCTCAGTAGTGAAGATTACAATTAAAATTAAATTGGCAATTGGAAATGAAATTGATGGTGTTTGGACCCTTTTAGGGAATAATAGGATGGGTGGAATTAAGGGGGATGGTTTCTTATTTTTGGTGAGGAGGAATAATTTTAGGTAGGTGTGATTTTTGAACGAACCGAGGAATCTTGTCGGGATCAGAGCCCGTCTGTGGCCCGGCAGACTCTGTGTTCTTGGGCACATACGCCCGCAATGGCAAAGACCCCCGCCATGTGGTACGTCTATTTCAGTGCCTGCTTCTCCGTCAGGCGTGTCTCAGATCGTATGTATAGTTGTATACAATATACATACGTCTGCATTGGTCCGTCATCTCGTCTCAAAACATCCTGCACTGGGGTCGTGAGAAAATTTCACCCCCACCTTCGAAATTTCCCCTTCGACTCACCGGTATTCTCGGAAACGACGAATTTTTAGGGTTTACATCCTTATAATTATCACGGACAGGGGGTCTTGGCTAAGGGGGAGAAAATCAGAATAACTAAAAGCTTATCCGAAAGCTTTATCCGAAATCTGGTTTAAATTTAATTTTCCAACATATAAATTTTGAATTAGGAATCCCGATGAATTCCTAACTTTGCGATAAGCTTATTTATGCTTATTTAGTTATTTCTGGCCGGTTCTTATTTAGTTATCTCTTTGCCGGTAAAGAAGCACACGGAAAATCTAAATTTATACATAAAAAAAATGAACAACACACTTTTTACTTTCGACATTTGATACTTTCAGGTTGTGCACGTAACCTGCATAAATTTACATCAGTTGAAAGACATGCCTCTTATAAATATACATTCCAAATCTGCGTCATAAATTTAAATCCGTTTTTTTTTTTGGAATGTACTATTTTTGACTTTCCGAAGTGGTTTTCGGAGTGATTGTTTCGTTATCAAAATTATGAGCTAACTTTGTGAGTTTTGCTGAATTAACCACTTGAGATTTTGACCTCTGAACTTCGAGTGCGAATCAGATGCACGCAAAGTTCAAAGGGACCGTTATGTGCCCACGACTTCATTTTCGCTGATCGTCTCAAAAGATCGCGTCACGCACGATCGGAAAATCAATTTCAACAAGGTTTCAGAAATGATTAATTAACATTATTTAGTTCTTGATTTTCCATTCTCAAATTAAAACAAGAAAATAACTATTATTTCGAGATTTTTCCATTTTTTTATCTAGCAAGTCTCTTAATTACTGACGATTGAATTTGTTTATAGAATAATTCCATTTCGTGAAATATTTCTACATCAGATATCAATTATACCGACAGTAAAACATATTTCGTGAGAATTAACCACCTGTCTACCAGAAATAACTTGCAGCGGAAGTAATTACAGAAACTTTCTCTCAAGGTCGTCACGATCCGATTTCGGAGTTCGCACGATTCAAACCCTCAACTCTAATATTAATTTCATAAAGTTTTATTGAAACTACCACTACTTTATACAATTTTACAAGTATAAAGTTCACATTCAACAAAATTTCGCTCTTTCTCTTTAAACTCGGAATTTTGTCCCGGACCACATTGGGAGGGGTAGGAGCATTTTTTACAAATTTCTAAATTTTATCGATTTATTTATTTATTTATCAACCGGACCAGACTGCAAAATATTTTCTACATTGATAAGATCAACCTTCAGAGATGGAATCATCTCTATTGGAAATCCTGACCTAGGAAATGACGTCATTCGCTAAACCAATTTCCGATTTCGGACAAATGATTAGTCCCAAGATCCGGTCATTTGAGACCGGTACCAGGCTTCCTTAAGTTGTCATAGGTCGTGTCTTCCTCGGTATCAGGTGGTGGGTGGGGAGGTCTTGGTACGTGGTCTCCAGGGCATGTTTTAAAGTACGCTTAGAGCCGAGAAGCCAAACCTCGTATCCTTCGATCGGCCTGAAGTTGATGAAGCTCGGTGAACTAGGAAGCAAGACTAATTACAGGTGGATCGATATCCATCGATGGTACACACAACAATCTGGCTGGTGTCCGTTCCACGCATTCGATGCCGTGAGACGGTCCCCAACTACCTGACATCCTTTCCTAATCGATAAATGTATTTTTGGTGACGTGCGCGTGACTTGGAAGGATTGCCTCTTCAAACTCCGATCTTATTACACGCTGTGGTTCCGACTAGTCGGTCGAAGCAATTCAGTTGTGCGCTGATCCTTCAGCCATCCAAGTCAAGACTTGTCCTTTGTTAGATTTATTCTGTTAGTTATCCGGTCTTTCTAAAGTTAGCCTCATCAAATTTTTGGAAGGTTTGGTTTAAAGACTAGATCATCAAGATTAGATCGTCAAGATTAGATTGTCAAGATTAGATTAGATATTAGTGAATGTTTAATAAAGTGGTATGGAACCTAGAAGAGATGATGATCTCCCAAAAGTGAACCAAAACTTGTTCGCCAATCTACATTTTCTTTAAATTCATATATCAATCGAAAGGTGTTGGTGAAGCGAAAACCTAATGACTCAACCACGAGGAGACTCTCTAAGAGACTCAAAAACCAAATCAATGAAAGCAGAAGATTGAAGCATGGATAAGTACGAAAACATAGAAGTAGTTGGCGAAGGAAGTTATGGTTTAGTGATGAAGTGTAGACACAAGGAGACAGGGCAGATAGTGGCCATCAAGAAGTTTCTCGAAACTGAAGAGGACATCCATGTCCGGAAGTTGGCCTTCCGGGAAATTAGGATGCTAAGGGTAAAAGAAACATTCACTAAATAAGTCTAATACACCGAATAGGGTCAACCGATTCCCGATAATCTTTTGTTTTCTCTTCAGAGACTTCGGCACGAAAATCTGGTGAATCTCTTGGAAGTCTTCAGGCGGCGGAAACGCATCTACCTGGTTTTCGAATACCTTGATCACACTGTCCTAGACGAGCTGGAAAATGTTGGTGGCGGATTGAGTCCGGAAGTTTCGAAACGGTACATCTTTCAAGTTTTGCGGGGACTCAATTTTTGTCACACCAACAACGTAAGTCAAACTGTTTAACTACGTCAAGATTCTGATTAACTCTTCAACATCAAGTATCTATAACGTCCGTAAGTTAACATATTCCATTTTTACCAGATAATGCACCGGGACATCAAACCGGAGAATGTCTTGGTCTCGCCAAATGGGGTCATTAAGCTCTGCGACTTTGGATTCGCTCGATTTGTAACCGGACCGAATGAGTCCTGCACGGATTATGTAGCCACGAGATGGTACCGGGCACCAGAGCTTCTGATTGGTGATAATCGTTATGGCAAAGCTGTGGACGTTTGGGCGACTGGATGCCTCTATGCGGAAATCGTTACCGGAGATCCTTTGTTTCCTGGAGAGAGTGAAGTTGACCAGCTGCATCGCATCACGAAAGTTCTTGGTATTGCTTCAGCTAATGCTAATATAATTTACCTAAGTTTATTGGTACAATAATACAATTCCTAAGACTTTTAACCCAAACAGGTGGACTTTGCGGTAAACACCAGACAATAGTAGGGAAGAACAACAATGCAAGAGTCCTAAGACGAGCGAGTGTTGACGAAGTGGCTATGGGAACATGTGGAACCAGATCTCTTAGAAGTGTCTTCCCCAACTGGACTTCAACTGCAATTGACTTCCTCTCCCAATGTCTCCGGATGGATCCCGATACAAGGCCTACTTGTTCGAATCTTTTGCAACATCCTCTCTTTACACAGGATGGTTTTACTGATAAATTCCTGATTGAGTTGCAGAACAGTGTTGCAAAGGAGGCTGCGTTGAATCATCTTTTTCTGAAGAGGGAACAAGCCAGAAGGTTGAGTGTTCTTTCGGTGGAGGAACCACCAAGGGTTTGCCGAAGTAGCACTGGAAGGTGACAAGATGTTTAACAATCTTTTGAGGAAGAAAGAACTCTTAAAGAGTTTTTTTAATTTTGAAGTTGCTTTTCCTTTGTTTTAGGTGGAAGATGAATCTGATAAAAGATTCCAGGCTACAAGCGAGTAAAACAAATAACGAGGTAGTGGAGAACACTCCATCTCTGGAAAGTCATACACCTACGGTGATTCAACCTCGGGAACATTGTTATGTCGGCCCAGTTTCTGTGGTTCCGAATACTACGTATATTAGAAGACTGGACCATAAACTTCTTTTGCATCCGGAAGCCAAAGATTTTTCCCTGCCGGCTCTTTCAGTTAGGGCACACGCTAAACCCCCGGGCAAAAGGAAAAAGCTCGAACTTTCAAATCTTTCTTGACGTCGTTCTTAAAGTGGGGAAAATTGTATATACTTGTTACACTTTAACAATTCTTCGAGGTGTACTATCAGATTTTTTAATAAAAATCTAAGTTTTATGTATTAGGTGTTTTGTTTCATTGCATATTCGGATAAAGGTTTTCTAGGTCTGCAACAAAAGGAAAGGGTCTTTAAGAAGTAATTTTTAGGCAAGAACCTGTCGATCCTGGTGCCAAAATATTGAAGCAGACCTTTAGCACGCCTACTCATTATTGTAATACATGCCCCTTTACCTCAACCCGGAAAATTATAGGGCCAGAGGCCACTGAATACTCTCGAATTATACCTGACTTTGACCTGACCTTCCTCTAAGCATAACATCTGGTACAATTCTAAATTCTCCATCCAAATAGATGTAAAAAAATTTTAAGTTTTTTCGGAGACAAATCCTTAACCATAACAATAAGGGCACGTCTGAGCAATAATCATAAAAACATAAAATGGGTAAGAACATGGCCGGATTAAGGGGGGGGCTGGAGGGGCTGAAGCCCTGGGCCCCGCTTTTGAAGGGGTCCCCAAATTCTTCCTCAACTTTAAACAAATTTTTATAAAAATTAAATAATTTATAGTTTTAATTCTCTTTGAAGGTAACTTGCTAATATGAACTTATAATATTACATTTTCATCAAAAATGTACAGCCCTGGGCCTCGAGTTGCCTTATATCCCGGCTCTGGGTAAGAAGCTTACAAAATTGACGAGGATTACTTTTTCAGGTATTAAGATTTGAAAATAGATGCTTAGTCATAATTTTAGGCTCGTTTAGTAGATAATTGCCGATTCGCAAGTACCTACTTTGAGTTCTATATTATATCTAAGGACCAGTTATTCGAAATCGGTACTCGAAGAGTGAAGTTTGTCTCTTGTCGTCTGTGGAGAATAAGCGGTGTACGACGTACAACATTTGAAAGCACGAGCAACATTGTATACACAATTTTTTCATAAATTTTTAATAGAGTGATAAAAGTGTTGAATATTGCATAGGTGTTGTGTGTATAATAGTGCGTTATAATGGCTAATCGGTAAGGAAATAAATCACGTTTATATTTAAAAACACCGCGTCGAAAGAGGAAGGAAAGCAAAATTAACATTGCAATTTGGGATTCAAAACGAAAGTTATAACATTCAGCATTATGAAATAAGGGGTAGAAGAAAAATGAGTATTTATTAATACAAAAATGACTTTTTTTGTAGGAAATACCTGAAATGTGGGGTGAGATGAAAAAATAAATGTTCAAAATAACTTGTAGGTCGCAATTCTTCATAGATTTTCACTTTTTGTGTATAGGACTTTAAATGGGGTGCATTTTGATGATTTTAGCCTGGTTGGGTAAATATGGTCGTAAATGGGGTGGTTTTTGATAACTTTAATCTGGTTGGCTGTATAGGGTCGTAAATGGGGTGGATTTTGACAATTTTAGCCAGGGGCGGCCGCAGGGGGGTGGTTTAGGGAGTTCAACCCCCCCCCCCGAAGCTTTTGACATTGTATATATGTATATCCGACATATCCGCAATCTCCATTAATGTCCATGGATATTTTACAACCCCCCCTCCCCCGAAATATTTTTCTGGGACCGCCCCTGATTTTAGCCTGGTTGGGTGAATATGGTCGTAAATGGGGTGGATTTTGATCATTTTAGCCTAGTTGGCTGTATAGGGTCGTAAATGGGGTGGATTTTGATAATTTTAGCCTAGTTGGCTGTATAGGGCCGTAAATGGGGTGAATTTTGATAATTTTAGCCTAGTTGGATGTATAGGGCCGTAAATGGGGTGGATTTTGATGATTTTAGCCTAATTGAGTATACAGGGCCGCAAATGGGGTGGATTTTGATAATTTTAGCCTAATTGAGTATATAGGGCTGTAAATGGGGTGGATTTTGAAAATTTTAGCCTAGTTGGATGTATAGGGCCGTAAATGGGGTGGATTTTGATGATTTTAGCCTAATTGAGTATACAGGGCCGCAAATGGGGTGGATTTTGATAATTTTAGCTTAATTGAGTATATAGGGCCGTAAATGGGGTGGATTTTGATGATTTTAGCCTGGTTGATTGTATAGGGCGGATTTTGAAAACCCCCCCAAAAGATTTCAAATCTGCCGGTGAATTTCATAAGTTTTCCCAATATTAGTTAATTAAAAGAAATATTTTTCTTAATTTAAGCTAATAATTTCGATTACTTTTATTGATTTGCTAATAATACACTGATTATGTTTACTTTGGAGCAAAAACAAATTTATCTAAGATTTGTCCATCGTAGACGCAGGGACGCAAGTACGTATGTGGGAATAACCTCCAAGTTTTTTATAGCAACTGTTGTAACAGTGTTTATATCGACAAATATTGTCGTCACACTATCATTTCTTCGCAGGGGGCCGATAAGTTCAACGAATCACAACATACGTCCAATAGTTATGAAAGCGTTGTTGCTACACGTGCTTTAGTAAATCCTGATTAGAGAACAGAAGAGGGAAGTATAAATCTGGTTTCTCGCCGTGAAAGCCGGTACAGCCGCTCACTCAACGAGAGACATTTCTACACGACGTGAAACCCTCTACGGTGAAACCTCGTGGTTCCCTGTCGTCATTGTTTATTTTCCCTTTTTTCATTATAACTTTTCTACATTTTTGCACGGCAATTGTTGCACCTTTCGCTTCGTGGTTTCAACTCGCTTTTGCAATGGGAGTATCTAAGTAAGTTGACACCGAAAACATGATAAATTAAACTCGCGTTATCAGTTTGCTCGTTAGTTTTGAGGTGTGCGGTCTTGTGAGTTGTGCGGAAAAAAAATATATTTTCTGTGTTTCGTAGCATGTAACAGACTTTTTTTTAGCGAGAAAATGTTTCTTCGAAAATTAGTACCTGTTATCGGGCGAGAGAGGAGCTTTCACTCCACTAAAGCATTGTGAGTTCAGTGTCTTATTAAAAAAAAATTCAAATTTATATTTTTATTTTAATTAATGTTAGAAACTCATTTTAAATTATTTTTTTTCTTCAAGTAACCGTATATCTATTTTTTTATAATTACTATTATTATTATAGTGTTGCAACTTTCACATCTTGGGAGAAACTACATTTTCTATTAGAAATGCGGCAAACATTGCTTTTAAAAAATTTAGTATTAGCAAATTGTATTAATTTTTTTCTATTACGTTTATTCAATATTTATTATTTTTTTTATTAAGGTCAATTCAAAGTTGTACAATGTTTACTGTAGTTACCGAGTGATGTTTTTTCCCAGTCTTTTATTTTTTTTTTGAAATTTTATCTAAATGTTTGTTTTAAAAATAATTCACGAAACCTACTTTATGAATAATTTTTCTTTTACAGATTAGAAGCCAAGATAATAGACGGGAACAGCATTGCGAAGCAAATAGAGAAAGAAGTCAGTACTTCAGTCGAATCCTGGATCAAAAGTGGAAAACGGAGACCAAAACTGGTGGCGATAATTGTTGGCGATGACCCAGCTAGTAAAGTTTACGTGTCTAGAAAGGTCAAAGTTGCAAAAGCTGTTGGTAAGTACAATAAATATTTAATTGAATAAAAATGAATAAAATGTAATAAAATTTAATTTAATTTAATTTCAAAGCTCATACCAAAGGTCTAACGAAAACTAATTTCTAGGCATCGATGCAGAGACAATAACCTTCGACAAAAGTATCTCACAAAAGCTTCTGCTCAACGCGATTGCAAATCTAAACAAAAACACCTCCGTCGATGGAATTCTGATCCAATTGCCAGTCCCTGAATCGATAAATGAAAGAGAAATTTGCGAGGCAGTTACACCTAACAAAGATGTGGATGGATTCCATTCCGAAAATATGGGGAAACTTTGCGTAGATAGCGACAGTATTGTACCGGCAACGGCCCTAGGAGTTATAGAATTAATCCAGAGGACAAAAGTTGACACATTTGGCAAAAATGCTGTGGTCATTGGCAGGTCTAAACATGTTGGTTTACCAATCGCCATGCTACTTCATTCCGATAGTAAAGGTATATGATTACATTAAAAAAAATCTTTTATCACGAAAATATGTTCACCTATTTTTATACCTGCCTAATCTTTTAATAAATTACTTTTTCTAGGTGAGAGTGGAGCCCTCGACATGACAACAACAATCTGCCACAGACACACTCCCCCAGAGGAGTTAAAACAATTTGTGAGACTAGCAGACGTCGTAGTTGCAGCAGCAGGAGTTCCTGGGTTGGTAACTAAGGACATGGTGAAGCCCGGAGCTTGCATTATTGATGTTGGAATCACCAGAGTGGAGACAGAAACTGGAAAGAAGTTGTTGGGAGACGTAGATTACGAGAACGTCAAGGAAATTGCTGGACATATCACTCCAGTTCCAGGAGGTGTTGGGCCTATGACTGTTGTCATGCTGATGAAGAACACACTCAAGGCTGCTAAGAAAAATCAGAGTTAATGTATTTTGTCTCACATTTGATGAAGTTCAACTAATATCATTGGTTCAACGAAAGATCTGAGACACCTAAGATTTTTGAAATTTGAAAAGACTGCCTTAAAATGCAGAAAAAGTATTTTTATATATAGTTCTCAAGAAAAGATTTATGTTTATTAAGCGCAGTATTTTTTTATCACGAAGAAACTACATTTTTATTTTGATAAATAATATATATTACCATATTCTTCAATTCATCATCTTAGATTTTAGATATTTTGTTTCAAAGTATTGTAAAGAGTTAATAAATTTTGTTATTTAGAAATATTTATCTATTTTCTTATTTTTTATAACGTCTATTAATTTCTAAGTTTTATCGCTGTCACGTGCAAGATTAAATCCTTATAACGTTCATTAATTATTGGAGATGATCGTCCGATGTCTGATACACGTTTAAAGGTTATCACTTCGAAATTTTAGGTTATCTTTCACGACTGTCGATGTAGACACGAAAATATATCACGCTTTTAATCTTTTTCTAGAAAGTGAAAACAGTTCTGTGTTAAAGTTCAATTTACTAATTAGTTATCAAATAAACATTATAAATTGATTTGGCGATAGACAAATTTAACATTACGTTCTGAAGTGAGGTTAAGGTGCTGAGTTGGCTCATTCACTTTCCGAAAGCGAAAGGTGATAAATGTTTCTACGGAAGCTTAGTGAAGTTTTCCTTATCAGGCCAACGACTTCATTTGTTTCGACATCGTCGATCAGTAAAGTTTATAAGAATTTTTCTACTTCCCAAGCTACAATGTCTCGACCGAAAATTTTAATCACTCGACCCGATATTCCTGCGATCGGTTTCGAATTACTCAAAAAAGAGTAAGTGAAAAATATTTATTTTTCGTTTTTTTAAAGTTAGCTTTGATTTTTTTTACTTATCTATAATACACAGGATGATGAGAGATTATAAAAACATATTGTTCTTATAATTTATTACGATTTGGTCTTCAAAAAAACATTTCCTGTATGAAGAAGCTGAAAATAGTTAAAAATGTTATCCATATATTACCTCTAAATTTTGTATAACTTTTTCAGATGCGATTTGATCGTAGCAGAAAAATGTGATCAGATGCCTCGGTCAGAGCTGTTATCCAAAATATCCGGAGTTGATGGACTTTATTGTATCCTATCTGACAAAATTGATGAAGAAGTATTAAATGCAGCTGGTTCAAAATTAAAAGTTGTGGCCACAATGTCGGTTGGAGTCAATCATTTGGACCTGAAAGCATTGAAAGAGAGAAATATTTACGTTGGTTATACTCCAGGAATTTTAACAAATGCAACTAGTGAACTGACCGTCGCACTTCTCTTGGCCACTTCCAGAAGATTGATTGAGGGTCACAAAGCGATTATGAAGTAAGTCATCAATCCTAGATTTGAGTTCAGCAAATCACAGGAACCTGTAAGAAGCAGAATTTTTAATTAGAGAAAATATTTCGTTTTTATACTAAGAGTTTTTATACTAATATTTTTCACAGGGAAGAATGGAAGGCTTGGGGTCCAACTTGGTTGTGTGGTCCAGGATTAGCAGGCTCAACAATAGGAATTGTTGGTTTAGGTAGAATTGGTGCCCGAGTAGCAGAAATTCTCAAGTCTTTCCAAGTATCAAAAATCCTCTACACAAGTAGAACAGAAAAAAAAGAAGCTTCCAGTTTTGATGGAAAACTCGTGAATTTGGACACCCTTTTGAAGGAAAGCGATTTCGTGATCGTAACTATTGCTCTGACACCAGAAACTACTGGCTTGTTCAACAAAGAAGCTTTCGATAAAATGAAGAAAACTGCTGTTTTCATCAATGTCAGTAGAGGAGAAGTTGTCGATCAGCCTGCGTTGATAGAAGCTCTGAAGACTAAAAAAATCTGGGGTGCTGGTCTCGACGTGACGACTCCTGAACCAATTGGTCCAGATCATGAGCTAATGCAACTGGACAATTGTGGTATTTAATATTCTTTTATCTTTCCTCTTCAATCTTGAAAATCTGCAAAAAAAATTAATTATTTTCTTGAGTTTACTTATGTGAGAAGGAAACTAAAATCCAAATATTTTTTTCAGTTGTAATTCCGCATTTGGGAAGTGCCAACATTGAGACGAGGGAAGAAATGGCTAAAATTACAGCAAATAATATTCTTGCTGGCTTGAAAAACAAACCAGAAGAAATGCCAGCTCGCCTCACCTTGTAGATGTTTTTTGGAATGCCTTAAGTGTGTTGGAGCCAAGTTTGGATCTAAAAATTCGATTTCTTCATTTTACTCAACAAATATTAAATTTGAAATTTTTTCCCTCTGTAGGATTAATCTGTTTTTAATCTGAATTATGCGCACAGAGCAAGAAAATATCTAATTCAAATATTTTTTAAATAAAATGAAAATATATTTTTAAGATTTTGAATTCTTCGTTTTATGCAAAAAATATTTATCTTTAATTTTCGTTGAGTAAGATGGAGAATGGAATTCTGAGTTTAATAATTGGGTCCAACGCCCTTAAATATAATTTTATTTGTGGGAAAATTGTAAACTAAATAATTTGCAGACGCTTAACTCAAATGTATAGAAAAATGTGATTCAAATATACATATATATATATATTTTTTTTTGTATTATAATGTTAAATAAATTCTAATTACTGCTTTAATAAATCTTTAATTATTTATTGTAATTTAATTTTATGAAATTTGCATTTCACTCGAGAAATTTTTATTTTGTAATTAATTTTTACATGATTAATTTTCAAAAAATAATCCAAAAGACGAGGCAAACTCTCTACAAAATCAAAAGTTGTAAATTATAATTTATTTTCCATAAAAAACCTTAGTTTTCCTTACTTTTGTGAATTTATATTTTCTAACCTCTCACTTTAGTCATTTATTTTTTTTTAATATTTCCTGAAATTGTGAATAAATTTTACTCAAATATGTAAATATTCAGCCCGCCACATTTACTCTAACGTTATTTAGAAAAATTTTAAAAGGAGAAAACATATTTTTACTAAAATCTGTGAAGAAATGAACAAAAATGAGAAACAGAACTTCCAATAGTTAAATAACCGGTAAATTAAAATATGGCGGGTTCGAATTCAGTTTTCAGTTGAGAACCAATGGGAAAATTTGTCCTGAAGGTTTGGTTAGGTCAGAGTTAGGTAAAGTTAGGTTTAAAAATGGAAATAAATAATTTGTATTATTTACATTTTGTATTTCTGGTATTTCTCGAATAAGGTTTTAATAAACCAAGAAAAAAGTGATCTTGACAAATTATAAGTTACCAGAAAGAGTGAAATTTGATTGATTGAAGTAATAAAAATTGACCAATCAGAATTTCTCGCCAGAAAGACTGGCCTACGAATATTTAGGTTATGTGTCTAATATGTTTTTCAACAAGAATAAACTTTTCATATTTATCGTCCTCTTAGGTGAGTATTTCATTTTTGAAATAAGTATTTATTTATTTTATTTATATATTGTTCAAATCCAATCTTTCGAAAAATTTTTGGACAAAAATAAAAAAAATTGACAAAAAAATGAATTAGTTGAAGAGTTGTTATTTTATTATTTAAAAAGCTATTTATTATTTAAGAAGTTCTCTTAAAAGTTCAATTTATATGAATATTCTGCTAATACTTTTCATTTCCCGAAAGTTTTTCTATTTTTTCTGTAACCTGCAGGGGTGGATCTAAAATGGGGCACAATTGATTCGCAGCTGGGAATTTGCCGAGGAATTTTTTTCGGTGCCCTTCTTACAAAAAAAAATTTTCTGATTACAGTGGCGCAGAGGAAAATTGTCCTTGGAGATGAGGAAGTCCAGAGTGAAGATCTGGATTCTAATGTCAGGAGTGAAAGTGAAGAAAGCAATTTCGAGGAGGTGGAAGATGAAGACCAAAAATCGAATGTTACTATAAAGGAGCCAAAGAAGAACGTCACGAAAGTTAATTGTTTCATGGACAAAGTTCACGGACCTGTGGAGGTAAAAAAATAATAAAAAATAAAGTATGAAATGAATCAATATTCCTACTCTATAATGACTATAATAATAATTTTTTTGTATCACTAGATAGTGAACGCAACGAGGCTAGTGGAATTATTAATTTTGGAACCAGGTCCAGCTAATCGATCCAGAAATAGTACAGAAATAAAATTAATGCCAGGACCTTGCATTGCTGTCCTTTTTTACGCAAGATGGTGCGTATTTAGCAGTCAGGCTGCTCCTCATTTCAATGCACTGCCTCGATTTTTTCCTCACATAAAAGCAGTTGCGATCGACGCGATGAAATATCAAAGGTAAACTTTATTTATACACTTGAAGCCAAAATGTTTACTTGACAATGTTTTTGTAGGTTGCAGATTTTATAAAAACTACGTCCCTTAACTTTAAAAAATATTTACAATTTAAATTTCCCGCCAGAATGACTTTCGATAGTGACGTCACTATTCAAGCCTGCGCAGTAGCGTTTTAAATCATTTATAGCTGCGCAGTAGGCTTCTGAGACCTGAATAGCTGCGCAGTAGTCTTATATAGCAATTATAGATGGTCTACTTCTTTTTTAAATGACCGTTAACGTTATTAGTAACAAAATATATGAAAGTGAATACTAAATACTAAAATATGGAAGTGAATACTAAATAATTTTTCTTAATTTCAGTTTCAACACGCAACATGGAATCGTAGGGGTCCCGACTCTCATGATTTTCCATAATGGAAAGTCGGTAGCGAAATTCAACGGCTCAGTTTACACTCTGGAGACTTTTTCGAAGTTCATAACTCATTTAACAAATCAGACACCGAATGGATCCTTATATGTGACTTCGGCAGATTTCAGCGGTCCAGTTTCGAGCACGCCTTCTAATGAAACTGACGATTGTCTCGTTTTGTCCTGGGTCTTTATCGCAGCCTGTGCCCTTTACTTCACATCGAAAAGCCGCTGGTGGAGGCAATTCGTCGAGCTTATGCAAAACACGTGGCGTGAGAGTAACGCACAACACGAGCACGTCGACTAGACTTGCTGGAATTTACGTTAATTAAATATCTAATTATGTGATTCAGTTATAGGTTTGTATTTATTTCTTTAACAGGTTTAAGTCTTTCTCATTCGTAGGTCGGACAAGGAAAATATATGCAAAATATTTTGTATTTTTCTGAATTTCATTTTTTTTTTTGTACCTGGTCAATCAAGTTATAAATTCCGGTATAAGTTCAAGTATATCCTTTCACCAAGAATCTGATACAAAATTTAACGTCGAATTTCCTCGGAATGATTTCCACAAAATTGTCTGAAATTAAATGCAATCTGATTAGACCTTTAATTTAAAGCAGCAGGAAATTATGCTTTAATTGATATTACTCCTCTTTCAGCGATTCACTTCCCGCATATTCAATAAAGAAATGAGAGCTCTTGAAGACTCATGAAATTTCTGTCTGAACTATTCACAGAATTTCTCCCAAATTAAACTAATTTTCCATAACTTGTAGAACTCGATTAAAACTTCAAATCCAACTTTCTTAGGGTTAAATTTTCGTTGAAAAACATATGATAATTTCAAAAAATTTATTAAAAAAAAATTTTTTTTTAAATTAAATTTTAAAAAATTTATATTTAAAAAAAAATTTTGAATTATCATATAAATTAAATTGCAAAAATTTCTAAATCAATTTTTCCTTAAAGCAAAATTTCCTTTCAATACAGAAAGCCAGAATCGAGTTTACATTATAATACTAAGCCCGACTGGCACTTTTATGTGGTCTTATGAAAATCTCTGGCCCGCAGCATATCAGCGATTGGATTTGGCAGGAATAAGAAGATGTATGGCAGGCAGGGGTCGAGTTTACTGCAGACAGAGGGAGAGAGAAAGGGATAGAGTTCGGGAGAAAGAGGGAGAGTTCGCGCTGCGGTGCTTGGCTACAGGGTGGTTGCCCTCGTCTGCGCTTTGTGGGAAATGCCCGCTCAATAACGCGTAGGTTCTCGTCCTCGTCTCCCCTTCTCTCTTTCGTCCAAAGGGAGGAAGCTACTTCGGCTGCAGCAAGGGTCGCTTTTGCCCCGAAAAGCCCACCAATTCCTCCCGTCACTTTCTTCCCCGTTTCACGATTTCAATTCCAAGAAGAGTCAATTTAAAAATAACTCTATTCTGAAAGACATATCTCCAATCTCATTCTTTTCAATTTCCACAAAAGTCTCAAAATACCCCACACACTAATTATTATACCCAAGTCGCTCAATTTCTTCAGAAAAATATCAGAAAAAAAAATCCTCTGAATTATTTCTTCAATTTAAAGACTTTAGGGCTTTAAAACTTATTTAAAAATACCTGCTCCTTTACGTATAAATAGTAAATTTGAATAATTTTATTTATTGATGAATAAATTCGAGTAAAGTTGGGTTTGGAGTAGATTTAGGAATTTCCGAGTACTTTTTAATATTTTAAGGGATTTTTAAACAAGTTTTAAAGAGTCTGATCTTGTTCTTTATGTCAGATTCGCGAGAGGAAATCGCAGGGTCGTTGGTCCGCGTTCTTCTCTCAAAGGTAGTCCATCCCTGCGCAGGGGTGGTAGAACCCCAAAGATCGTTCGGACGATGACCTCTATGGATACTCGAGAATTCCCAGGTCGACGCTTTTGCGTTCATGCAACCCCATCGAAATTACTTCCTGTACCTTTTTTCAATTTTTTTTGTGAATTTTTAAACGACTTTATTGTTATTGTCGTCTAATAATTTTATTTTTAATTTTAAAACACACTTCCAAGAAGTTTAGATTATACTCAATGTGAAGTAATCATTTCATGAACTAACAAAAAATTTTCGAGTTATAAAAAGAGTAACACATCAATAATAATAATAATAATAATAATAAATTTTCTCTTTAGGTATTCAACTGTTGAAGACGAATTGAAGAAGCAAAATGGATGTATTTGAGCTTAAACAAGATTTTACTTCATTCAGAATTCGCGATTTCATATTTACTTCGTTCTGCTTGGACAGTTCAAGGGAATCCAACGAATCGATACTCTTAATTCTTGTTTAATAGAAATCGAGAAAGCGTTTCCGCGACACGAGTTTTACATTCCTTCCATCGAAAAGCCTCGAATTCAAAGATCAAGAGTTTCATGCGAGGAATTTTAAAAAAATGCCTACTAATTTCACTAACTTGAATACAAAGAAATGAATCCTAATTAAATTTAAAAATTTTAAATTCTAAGACCGTAACCTGACGGCATCGACTCTGAAAAAGTTTTAGAGAAGAGTTTTTCTTTTATACAAAGTCCATAACAATAGACACGTGCCGACTCTAAAGGGGTCCCTATTGTGCTAAAAAGTAGTCTAGGAATCGAGAATCAGAATGAGCTGGACGTTGAATCCCTTCCTCTATCCTACAGACTTTTATAATTAAATTTAAATAACGATTTATTCAACAATTTTGAAAAAAAATTAATATTCAGAGTTTTATAATTAGTGTTTTATGTTTCTAGGGTTTTGTGGGCTAGGAAATTTCTTCACTGCTTCAATTTTCTTAGAGTCTGGTTTTACTCCATCAGAAGTGATTATGTGGCCCAGATAGCTTATTTATTTAAAAAGAAATTCGCTTTTCTCAGGTTGAATTGAAAGATTTGCTTCTTTTAATGTATTAAGGAGACTTCTAATTTTTTTCCATGTTCTAAATTTTCGGCAAAAACTATGTAATCCTAAAAGTACTTTTGGTCCATTAAGGGCGTTGGACCCAAGTGTTAAGGGTGTTGGAGCCAAGTTCTGATCTAAAAATTCGATTTCTTCATTTTACTCAAGAAATATTAAATTTGTAATGGTTTTCCTTTGTAGAATTAATCAATTTTTAACTAGAATTGTGCGTACAGAGCGAGAAAATATCTGATTCAAATTTTTTTTGAGTAAAATAAAAATATTTAATTTGGAAGATTTTGAATTCTTCGTTTTATGCAAAAAATATCGAAACTAAATATTTTTTCGCTCTGTACGCAGTCTTATATTTGAAAAAAGATTAGCACTACGTTTAGAAATGAAAATTCAATTTTTGACATATCTGATCAAATTCAGAGGTCAAAAAACTATAAAATAATGTATTTTTCCAAGTTGATCTAAAATCTCTGTAATATTTGGAAGCGGATAAGCATCGCCAATGGTTTTCTCCTCTAATAGTCGAAAATCAATTACTACTCTGTATTTTCTCTTTCCAGTGTGGTCTATAACCTTCTTGGGTAAATTTTGAATGTTTAATTGCTTCTTCAGTTAAAATTCGCTCGATTAATTCTTCGCTTCTTCTTCTGTCTTCGTTTATTTGTGTTCCACTGAAAAAAAATGTATTTTTAGAGATGTAACAAGCGGAAGCCGGTCAGTGTTGAGTTAGGCCAATTTGCACCCAACGGTGAAACTGTTGTACACAGTAGAGTCGATAAGTGTTTCAGAAATTTTTTCCTGATATAATAATGTCATCTAGGAAGCAGTCCACACTTTCTAAAAGAATCTAACTGGGCCAGATCAAGTAAAAAATATCCTTTCTCCGATTTGAGTCTTGAAAAAATGCAAAATCCACTTCATTAGCAGGATCTAACATTTCAGTAGCTCTTAATACTTATTAAGAAGGAAATGTAGAGTATAATGTGGTATGAAGAATCCCATAATATCGAAATAAAAGATAAACAGTTATCCATGGAGAATAACTGTGTCTACAATTTTATGGCACGCGCATATAGGTATGTAGATATAGTCGGCGAATCTATTTATACGCAGGATTGCGAGGGAAATGACCGCGCGGCCTTGACTTCCCGTTGACCCATCCAATGGTCTTTGGAAGCTCATTCTGCAGAAGGGATTGCAAAAAATCATATTCCACGAAAAGAATAGAAAAAAAAAGAGACTTTTTGGAAAGATTAAAATCAGTTGAAGAAATAATCTATTTAGGTCCAAGGGTATCCGACTAATGGGCAAATCCTCTTCAGAAATGGTTTAATAGTCTACTAATGATCCAGCAAAGCTCAAAATTGACCCACTATAAAAATAATGAATGCTAGTCTAATGACGAAACTTACAATAAGATGGTCGACTTTTACTTGTAAAATACTTAGAGTATAATGGCTTGACATTTCACATTCTTGCTAAAAGAATTAAGCGAATGAGTGCAGAAGTTAGTGGAAAGAAAGGGAGAAGGTGGCGTTGGAGGGTGGGGTGTTGTGTGGGGGGAAGGGGG
>UCOK01018200.1:0-19104 GCA_900474325.1 Synergus umbraculus | reverse complement strand
GGGGGGGGGGGGGGGGGGGGGTTAAGGAGGCCAACGGCCTTGACCTCGTCCATGGCTTAACAGAAGGACACGCGAGAAAAGACATCGGTCAAAACAAAGCAGACTGCTTTCATGGTATCCCTAGACTTGCTGATGACCGTGACGACTAGAGACAAGCTGAGACACGTCTCTGATTGCGTCAGAATCTACGGTTGGGTCCAATCGCCGCCAGAACTGACAGCGAACGTTATTATCTCAGATAAGGCGGAGAGGAATCCAAAGGGGCAATTCTTATCTCAGAGAAAGTCGCCAAAAATCGCCTTTAGTCATCTGTCGATAATTCTCTTGTTTGCATACGCAAACAGAATTCGTCAGGACATCATCCCAACTTTCAAAAGTGACTTAGTCACCTTGGGAGAAAAACGCGATGACTAATTTTCCCTGGAATTGATTTCCTTGGCATGATAAATCATTTAAGCATGTCTAATTTTTGTACAATCATTTTTATATAGAAATTATGTAAAAAAATTTTTGGATATTCTGATTGGGAAAGATTTATAAAAAGTAATTTCAATTCATAACTTTCTAAGATGGCGTTTATTCATAATTTATATATTTGATTTTATAAGTTATCTTGAATCACGGGTCACGAAAACAGATACGTCAACTCTGGAAGGAAAAAAAAATATGTTCCAACGTCACATTTTTGGAAAGTTTCAAGAGTAGGTTTAAGGACGTTGGACCCAAGTGTTAAGCTCAAAATTACAATCTCCATTTTACTCAACGAAAATTGTAGATAAATATTTTCTCGCTCTGTGCCATTTATTCTAGTTAAAAATTGATTAATTCTACAGAGGGAAAAAATTCCAAATTTAATTTTTGTTGAGTAAACCGAGGAAATCGAGTTTTTAGATTAGAACTTTGTTCTAACGCCCTTAATTAATACTTAAATTAATAGCCAGACGAATTGGCTAAAGTGCCTAAAGTTAAATATATAGGTTGGGTTGTTTCACAAATAGTATGATATATTGTTTTTATACTCACCCAATTGTTTCTAAATAGAAGACTGATGTTCGCTGCAATCAGTTTACCTATAAAATCCAACAATATTAGTATCTACACTTAAATTTCATTTTACCTACCTTTTTCAATTCAAACCAAGATCAGATGATCCAATGCGCAGGCGCAGATTCGCGACCAGAAGTGAGTATGCGCGCTAGAGATCTCAAATCATCCTTGATTTTCTCATTTTTTTCCAAACAGCAACTCCCATTTGTAGAATACCTAAAAAAAAGAATAAAATTCCTTAGAATCTGGAACCGTCAACTCCCCTTCTACATACGATCATGCATCTTTTTGAGTAGTCAGGTGCTCCGGAAAATATCGTCGTCCCTATCGCTTCAAGTTCGCCAACCTCAACAGGTGAAAGCTCCCTCCAGTCCTGCCATCACATTCGCCCCTTTCTCGACTCACCAATTCCTCCATCTCGCTTCCAACCAACTCCAAACGCCTCACATTCTCTCACTTTTCCCGGTCGTGTATTGAGCTCCCGTCGCTCAGACATTCCGTCCGCCGGAGCCCCTTTTCTCCACCCGGCTGTGGCGCCTCCTCGCGGTGGCACTCGTCAGTTTCCGACAAGATGGGCGAACCTCGCCGGGCAGTAGCTTAGACTCTACCTACAAGACAACACATACACCTAAATGTTTCCTTACAAGTATAATTGTACATTATTTATTTAGATCCAATCTCTATTTTTGTAACATGCTGTACGAATAATCCGCGCCGTGTCCGTGATTTGTACTCGATAGAAAGTCGCGTAGTAGAGGTGCAGCTCGTCCGCGATAGAATAAGGAAAAGTCCCTTGGCACCGCGCAGCAGAAGAGATCAGATCAGCAGCCAAGATCAGTTGGACAACAGTGGAAGAAACAAAAGACGAAAATTAAAAGGAGGAAACAAAAGAGCGTGAATAAAAACGAAGAAGAGTAGTACAGATATTTAGAGAAAAAAAAATCCCCTAATGGGATTTTCAGCATTTTGTCTTCTAGTGTCGAGTGCCAACTTCGGGAAAGTCCGAGTGCAACGTTAGTGCAAATAGTGCAGCCCGTGAGCCCGACACACCCTCTTGACACTCGACATCCGTCTCGGCACAACCGTCTCCTTCTCCTTAGCAACTTCTCTCTCTTTCTCTCTCTCTCTCTCTGTCTCTCCCTCTCTTTTCTCCTCTTTCTCCTCTCGCTCCATTTTTCCTCTCCTCGTACTCACACACAGGTAACGTGTGAGTTCTTATCAAAAGCGCTCCTCCTCCCCCCACTACCAGTTGACTCGACAGCCGAACCTACTCCCCCTCACTACCCCTCAGGTCCGATTAATCATCGGCGAGTTCGTCGCGACGACATCGGGCCTCCTCGTCGGCGTGAAAATCGCCCGCCTCGCTTATCGTGCGCCTCTCCCCCCCTCCCTCAACACGAGAAATATCCCCTCCCCTCTCCACCCGCCGAGAGTCGAGTGAGGCCGTTCCTCCACACCCCGTTTATCGCTCGCCGTGAAATCCGAGTGCAAGTAAAGTTGCAGTTTTGGTGAAGGTGCTGTGCGGAGTATATCCAGTGTTTTGCTCCCCTGATTTTTAATCATCATCCACACGACAATCCCACCCCCGTGTCCTTCATCTCCCCCCCGCCCAAAAGTGCGAAAAAAATCGGTGCGGGCGGCGGATCGCGGTCGTCCCGGCGAGGACGGAAAAGAAGCCACCAGGAGGCGCAGTGCCGGCAAAAAAGGGGGATTTTAATAACCCAAGTGAGAAAGACGTGAGCTAAGCATGTCCGTGAGAATGGAGAACGTTGCCCAGCCGAGGAAGCTCAACTACAAGATGATGGTGAGTTTTTTTTTTTTTTTTTTTCATTAAACTCTTCAATTATTATAGATCCTTGCTAATTTTAATAAATAACAGTCTCATCTGATGTTTCCTTATTCTTCCTTTCCCGTACCTCGTCCCCCCCCCTACCGCCCTTCGATACCTGTTGTTGATTGGGCAATATTTCGCCAATCTTCTCAACCCTTTTGGGCACATCGGGTTCAAATAAGGCTCAACTGGAGTCCCCTGATGTAAATGTGTTAGAAATTGCTGAAAACCAAGAAAACAAAAGCGACTGGATGCTTGAGTGACGTAGTGAGACTTTAATTGGTTTCAATTGTCGTTCAGCGGGTTCAATCGTCTTTTGTTTTTTAAAAGGGCGGGAGTCTGTCGCATGGCCGCCGGAGATTTGGTCCACGTCGGGAGTTTTTTTTCATATTAATTTTTGATTGAAAAACTTTTAATTTTGGTGGAAATGTTCGACGGCCATGCGGCGTGAGCAAACGCCGGCTGATTGCGAGGGGAGTGGGAATTGTGCGACTAGGCTTAGATTCCATCGGAAGGCCATGCTGGTGATATGGGGGCGGCGAGACACGACCGATGGCCACGGGTATCGCGGAACCGGCGTAGTTTGACAGTTTGCCGCGGGGCGTCTGCTGCCCCACCCAATCTACTCTTCCTCCCCCTGAGTCTGCCGGTTCCCCCTCCTCCTGTCAATTTGTTTTTCCCACTCCCCTCGTACATCCAGTGGCGCAACTAGCGGCTGCGGACCTCGTGGACGATCTTTTTTTGCACTGTCACTTCGAGTTCCTGGTGACTTTATTTTCCTCATTCAGGGTGGCTCGAAAGTCGAGACAGATTTTCCCCCACTTATCAATATTAATATTATGGGAAATTTTCGTTCTTTGTTGGGAATTTTTTTTAGTAATTCTCATTATTTCTGGATTATTTTTATCTGTTCTTTAGAGATGGAATATTAATATTTTTGCAATAAATAGGACACCGCAAAAGTCGAGTGTTGGTAGTTTTTAAAATCTCGTGGTTTAAAAAAAGGGAAATTTATGGATAATTTAGATTTATGATTGAAAATGAAACTATTAAAGTAGTCTTTAAAATGATATCCTTTTTGATAGAAAATTATTTAAGTTTCTGGTGTCCAAACAGGGGCGGATCCAGACAAGGGGGGGGGGCACGAAATAATTACCCTTTCAGCTCCACTCTCAAGGGAAAAGGTTAATAATAATTAAAACATTTTATTTTATTATGAATTATTTAAATACTTTATTTAGTAAATATATATACATTATTAACAAATATTTAAATAGGAACCAAGTTTTTATATTTACAAATCTGGATCCAGTCCAAAACAAGATCCTCGGAAGGAATGTTTAAAAATAAAATAAAATAAAATATTTTAATATTGAAATTTATTTAAAAATTTTTTTCTTCATGGACGCAGATAAATATTTTTTTGTATTAGTCAGAATTGATAATTCGCGTGGGCTGGGGTTTTGAAGCCCCCTCTCCACTTACATCCAGCTTGAGAAAAAAGTGTATACAGCAGAGAGTTGAGCTTTTTTTATTTCACTCATCGAGTTCCCCTAAATATGAAACACTTGAAACTTTGCTCATCAACGGGAATTCGCAAGGTGGCTGCGCACTGACTCTTGAAGGGCGAGAACGATGAGAGTAGAGTTGGGTTAGGTTCGGACGACTGGCATACACGTCCTGGATAGTAAAGCGTTTCAAGAATATCGATTATTTGCGGTTGCCGCATGCCGCGTACCTTCACGAAGACAGACTTAATCATCTCCAATTCACAATGCGTGGGAGAGATCCTACATCATAAAATTAACTAAAAAAAAAAAAAACTTAATTCGTCCTAGATTAAAAACACTACTACTATAAATAACTCTGATCTCAACAATAGTCAAAATTTAAAGTCCTTCGTACTTGAAACTCTGAATCTATGAATTTATTTGCAAATTAATTTAAAAGTTTAAATAATGTGGATATAACAAAAAGATTTTTCTTATCAGCCTGCGAGGCTCGAGAAAAATAATTAATTTTAATCAAGGCCGCGGCAGTATTTGATTTTTAATCCCCTCCTTTATTAGCCAAAAAATAGAAGAAGATTTTTGCTTGTTTAAATAATAAAGCCTTGGAACGGTAAACTAACAAAACTCAAGATCCACTCATATCTGTTTACATGCTGTTAAGCTAATTTATAACATCCTGATACATATAATTTGTTCCAGTTTTTCGGGAACTTAATTGCGGTTTGCAAAAATATTTTAACCCGCGAAATTCGCGATCAGGTGAATTGCAAGCTTGATTTCAGGAGAGCGAAAAAAATGCGTTATAGAAAGCCGGAGAGGAATGCAGCGGCAATCGATAGAATCTCTATCCTCCCCGTCACATCCCTCTTTCACCATCTGGAAAACGAGGAGGACGAGGAGTGTAAAGTTTTAGCACGCGGGATGTAAGCGCCGCCATCTATGATATCGTAAAGAGTCTAAAATGTCGCCATCTGTGTGCACTTCAATTAATTGATGTATTTGCACTTTCTGAGGACTCTCAGGAGTCGAAGGTCTTGCTATTCTTCTTATATAGAGCCGCACTGACATATTTAGACATTTTGTCCCACCTCGCGATTTTACATCTACCTGCATCGTCCAAAAAGTGAGATTACTGCCTGATTTTTAAACTACAGATTCTCTTCGATGGCAAAAATAGAACTGACATCAATTTTTCATCATACTAGGTTTTAAACACTTCACAAGAGTGATATTACAAATTTTAGTTGATGAAATCTTTGCAATGGCTCGAAATAATGTTGGCCCCGACTTTTTAATTCGTTCCCAGATTCTAGCCTCGTCTTTTATATTACAATTAAATTGAAGCCACAGGAGGTAGCCTTACATAATAACCCCTAATTAGTCCTAATTGAAACGTTGAGCAGTTTTTAATTAGGCGCTCGGCCTCAGTTTCCTATCTGAATACCATTTTGCTTATTTTAAATTGAGTGGCAGAGACAACGGAAGGAACAAAGCTAATGAATGACGGGCGTCAGATAGATAGAAGAGGCAACGGCATTCGTTGACCTTGAGGCATACCGAAGCCTGAATGAATCAGCTCGACGAACTTTGCTTGCTTGCTTGCAACGCGTCATTCGCTGTCTGCTCGCATTCCTCAATTCCGCGTTCCTTTCAGTTTTTCCTTCTAGGTGGCACTCGAGTTAACACCCAGTCATAATCACCAATCAGATAACCAGTTATTGCATTCATCTTAAATTGTCAGAAATCCTTCTGTGCCATCATCAGGATACCATATACAAAAAATTATCTCTTAATCTTGATTCCTCGATCTTTTATAGCCATTGCAAGTCGCGAGGTGGACCAAAAATTCGGTTTTTCAGCTCTTGTGACTTTTTGAAACAGTGTGGAATAAAAAAATTATTGTGGTCGCTTTTTTGCCATCTAGGAGAATCTATATTTCAAAGACTAGGGTTTAATGTCAATTTTTAGGAGTTTTGAAGAGGGATGAAATCGCGAGGTGGGGCATTTTTCGATTTTGAGGGGTGGAGGCCTTGAATAGTGAACCCTTTCCTGAAAATTCTGAACCTGAGTATCAGATTCGCTTCTATTAACCCGTTCTTTTGCTCTTTCTCTCCATTTTCTTTCTTTTTCCTTCTTTCTCTTTCTTTCTCGTTCCGGATTATGTCACGGTGTATTCGCCCAGTATTCCTATTCGTACGTGAATAACCGTTCAACAAAACACGCCTACGCACGGCCAAGCGATATCCGCGTGTACGTGCTTATGTGAATGCACATTGCACACCTAAAGGTTGAGCTAGGTGAAGTCAAGTTCAGTCAGTAACTATGTCGTGATCTTTGTGTATGCGATCTGATACAATTTTCTCTGCCACGTGTCGGTAAAAGTTCTCACGAGAGCAAATAAAGCCTTAAATTTAACTTACATTATTTTTTATTTCATTAAAATTAAAATAAAGCACATTGAAAAATTTTAAGTGAATTAAAAAAGAAAAAAAAAATTTCTGTCGGGATTCGAACACGATCTGAATGTACTTAAATCGCACGTCTTCCAACTGCGCTAAAAAAACATTTTTTTAAGTTTTAATTATTTTTGTAATTTTTAATATTGAAGTTAAATTAAAAAGTTTCTTGAGTATTATTTATTATTTATTATTTATTATTAACTAAAAGACTTGAAACATTTGTAATTTTGTATTATTTATATCCAGAGAATCGGAAAAATTATTTAAAATTTAAGATATGAAGATGAAGGTCACTTGCCTAATCGGGGATAAATTATTAAAGCAAGTTAAATTTATGTGTTTACAAGAATACCTTATCTTACTTTCAAAGAATTTCTTATCACAAAGTGACAGTCATGTCACTCTTTACATCACATATATTTTGTTTTGATAATCGTGAAATAAAATTTTTGGCAGAAAATAAGGGTTTTAAAAAATCTTTCATGTTAATTTTTAAGAAACTAAAAACTTCATTTTATCGTAGTTAGTAAACATGAACATGAAACGACAGTTGTGAAAACTTATCAATTCTAGCAAAAAACACTTGGGACTTCAAGCGAAATGTAAATGAGGAACAGTAATGTAATTACAAATTCATATCGTTTAACGCTGGGGAATGACGATTAGAATATTTTCTCACCTGATCAACGAAGTGCATTGAAAATAAAATTTTATTTTCCACTTTTAATTTAAAAAAAATTTTTTCCGTAATAAAAAAAAAAAGGAAATATCGAATGATCTTCTGCCATTGAAGGGATTCCATATTTCAAGAGCCAGCTCTTAATCTCTATCCTATAAAGTTTTAGAGCCAAAAAGAATCGCGAGGTGGAGCTATTTTTCAGTTTTTCTCACTTTATGGCTTTTCAAATAATCCCAAAGTCGTCAAAATGATCAGTGCCTTTTCTGCCATCGACAGGAATCTAAAAATAAAATTTCAATCCATAATATTAGATTAGAAACTTTCTAGATCGAAATTAAATTTCGAGGTGGTTCAAGTTTCAGAGTTTTGTACTTCAGACCAATGTTTTGGGCTCAGATTTCACTAAAACAAGCTTGCAATGAACTAGGGGACGAGTACTGACCATTTATTTAACTCGGTGAAGAAAAAAAAGGTAGTCTTTGACGTGGAGTATGCAGGTCTATTATTTTCGTGGGGTGTGGGGAGAAAAGCACGCGGCAAGTCTGCTAATAATACAGCCTGGTTGGTTGCCTAGGCTGGGGAAAAGGGTGTCAGACCCAAGACGAGAACGACTAGGCAGACGGCCAGCCACTTTATACTTCTTCTTTTTTAGCATAAAGGTATGCAAAAATCCTCGGAAAAATCTCAAAACATCTCTCAAGTTCACTCGAGAATGTTTTTCACACTCTCAATTAGCCACGAGACTTCCTCTCAACTCTAAAACCTCTTTCTAGCTTCTAGAGTTCTTCAAAAAGTCTCTAGGTGCCAGTCACAAAAATTGTTAAATTAAGAAATAGCTTTAAAATTATTTAAAAAATTAAATAAGCCTTCAAAAGTGCTACTCTATATTAGGAGACATTATTCCTGTAGTAAAAAATGTTTTAAAAAAAATTCAGGTCCCGGGGATCGAACCCTGAACTATTTAGCAACAGAGAACATAAAGTCTTTAAGATTTTTGAAATTTTATAGTCAACAATTCACCGCTTGTGAGAAAAGTCGATAGTGGCGCCATCTAGCGGCGGGTTTAATAAGGCGGGAAATTTAAAACTCTGGTATTGTTCCTCTTCTTTATAAATAATGTGAATTATTTATTAAATTTAAGTTAATCTTTTGTAAACTCTGTAAATCCCGAAGTGGTGAAATGTTTATTCTAATTAATAGAGTTGCAAATGTCCGTAGTAACAGTACGACAGGTGAAAGTACCTAGAGTGTTAAAAATTAGTAGTTATTATTTCATGGCAATTATTTAGCACTATAGCCAGTCGCCCCATACCGAGAGAAAGTTGTTTTATCGAGATTTTTTTCATCAAACCTCCTGTTTCAATTGTAGACTTGAGTAGAAATTAATAACTGAATTATTATATATTTATTTAAATTTATTAATATTTCCAATTACGGTTAAATATGTTTCTAGACTTTTTGTAGTTTGTATTATATTTATAAATTTTGTAATCTTTTGTTCAATTATTATAATCCGTTATGAACTCCCTTTCAAAATGGCAGCATTCAACTGCTACTAAATAATCGTATGCGTGCTTTTACTCAAGGTAAAGGGGCGGAATGTTCGGTATGCACGTTGCTTGGGAGAACTTGAAAGACGCGCTGAGATGAGCGAGGTGGACAACTGGTTCTGGCTGCATCTTGACCTCTTCCATCCGATCGCACCAGTAATTGACGGCTTGAAAATACTGATAAAAATATTCATCTACCTCAAAAGCCGCTGATTTAGTCTTTTTTTCATATTTTCTTCACTCAAAATAAAAAATTAAATATTGTATCATTTTGTGCCATCGCAGAGATTACAAATTACAAAAATTATGGACTCATCTCTATTTTCGAGGTTTTTAGAGCCAGAAAAAGTCGCGAGGTGGATGCAAGTTTCGCTTTCGATAAAAAATTGAAAGATTCGGAGTCCAAATGAATCTTTAGCTCAGTTAGTTAGACTACAGGTTTGAAGAGCAACAAACCCGGGTTCGATCCCCCGTCAAATTTTTTTTTTTTTTAATTTTTTTATAAATTATCAAACTAAGATTTTTTAATAATTTATTTTTATAAGGCCTTGTTTTACAGGATCTATTAAAAGTTTCAGATTGTGGGTTTAGAATTTTTTAAAATATTTTTCGTAGGTTCCTAGTTGCGCCTGTATATCAGGAATATGGGAATACCGGAATCATATTTCTGCGAGTTTTATCGAGTTACGTGCTATCGCGTTTCAACTCCCATGTTATGGCGAAATCGAACCAAGAAACCTGATTATTTGATTGTTACTTTTCACTTTGTAAATTAGAGTCAGCGAGGCTGGGGATTTTTTAATCGAGTTAAATAAGAGAACGAGTTTTCTAATTAAAAAATATATTTTATTTATTTATTGCAAAATATTTATTGCAAAATATTTTCAGATTAAAATTTATTATCAAGGGTGTCGATTTCAAGTGGTAATTTCAAAATTCGATTTTTTTATTTTATTTAACAAAGTGCGTTGGTCGATTAAGTAGTATTGGATTTGCATCGAGGATATCCGGAAGAAAAGTGATATGTGGGGCATCTCGATTCGAGTTGTGGTATAGATGAATTAACATATAGAAACCTCGGCGAGAATCCTGAAGACTTTTAGGCCGCAGCAACCTGCCGATTCAAGGCCAATAAGTCGTTCGAGGGGTCTCTCTTAATCGCGAGATAAAAATCAAATTTTGCGGTAAGTTTCTTTTTCAATTTGAGATTCACCGAGAAAATTCATTTATTTTCCTATAATTAATTATAAATTAAATAATTATTAAAAAAAATCGAATTGCGGCTGAATTCGAGCTTTTATTCAATTTTTTAAATAGCACTTGCGAGAAAGGGCGAAGATTGCGCCCCTAGCGGTGATTTTTAAACTTGATTTATATCTATAAATTTTATATATATAAAAAATTATTTTTGAAAAATTAAAGAATTCTTCAGAGAGGTAAATTTCTTTCCCCTCTCTTATCTTAGTATCTGTTATTGTTTACAATTCGTCCGTTCCAAGCGTCGAATACTAGATACGTACGTGGAAATAATTTACGAATTTGTAACGAGGCAGAGATAAAAAGATGGATGTAGTATGGACAGTCACGACGGTATAGACGTGGTAAGCAGGAAGTGGCATCCGGTCGGTATCACGATGCCCGTTTTACGCATCGCGTCTATTTCGAACATAGAATCGATGTGTGGGATTCAATTTAACTCGATTATATTTTCATTATTTTCCATTATTTCGGGAAAATTTACTTTTTATTTAAAACCTGAGGCTTATTTATATTGTGCCATTGGTAGGAACCTCCTTTTCAAATTTTATAGATTTGTCTCTATTTTTAGATTAACTAGACACGAATCAAATCACGAGGTGGGGCATTTTAAGGGTTTTTTCAAGTTTTCAACCTTGTAGAATATTTTTATAGAAAAGAAACATCTTAGATCAATTCTTGCTATCTGAAGGATTCTATATTCCAAATTTGATTGATTAATTTCATTTAGAAGTAAATTTATCAATAAATAAAATCGTCAGGTGGACGTTATTTGTTCTTAATTGTATTTTTTGACCCTCTGGAGGATTGGGGATCAAATAAGCGATATTGGTTCGTTTTCTGCCATCGAAAGGATCCTATATTCCAAAGATGGAGTCTTAAAGTCATTTTTATACAGATATATAACAAAATAAAATTTCCAAGTGACTATTTTCACTTTTTTCTTTTTTAGTACATTTTGAAGTAAAAACTGAATTAGATTCCTCTGATTTTCATTATTTTTTTTCTTTTGTCTTTTAAAAAATGATAAAATGAGGTTGGAAAAGATGTTCCTTCGGAAAAGGAGCGTCTTGAGAGTGAGATCCAGTCCTGGGGAGGTGCGTGCGCGACGTACTGTCAAGTATACGAGGTCATGCCAGTGCAAAGAGAATCGGCTCTTTCGAGGCAGTTTATTGATCGTCCGCCAAGTTTCAATGTAGCGTACAGTCTCCCGACGTGCATTATTCTTCTAGGTCGAGAGCACGTGGTCGAGTGCAATGGAAACTAGATTATTGTGAGGGAAACAGCCAGCCTTAATCAAATTAAAAGCTTGTATTTTACACCAAATTTTAAATTTATTAAAAAAATTTAAAGAGATTTATAACATTTAAATAAAATCGAATTCCTCTTATCTCTTCTAAATTTTTGCATTAGGGGGATTTTCTCTTAAGCCGCAAAAAATACTCATTAAGTCGCCTCCAATCAAAAAATTGTCCGATAATAATACTAAAGTCCGATCTTTAATTAGAAAAATATATCAAATCTGATAAAAGGGATGAGAAGAGAGTGGAATCGAGATCCAAGTAGTAGAACCGCATTGGAGGGCAGACCGGCGAAGTAGATTGAGTTCGGCTCGTCTCGGCTGCAGCCGGTAACGTTCGTTTTCGCAAAGCCGCAACATGGCTGCGAGCCACGTTGCGGGTCAATGCTCCGGTCTTGATCTCCTCCTCTTCCCGTTCGGCAATCACCACGCATGTGCGTATTCTGCCCCTTATCCATCCCCTTCAACAGTCAGAAAATACATTTCCCCATAAAAAAATATGCGAACTCAATTATAAACATGATAAGAGCAATTGTGCCATCCTTAGGAATCTATATTTAAAATATCAGTGATTCACATCGCTTTTAAAAGATTTACTGGACTCGTAAAGTCACGAAGTGGAGCTAATTTAAGGAACATATGTCCCTAGAGCCTTTTCGGAAGGTTTCTATTTTAAACCACATAGAGGGGAGTTTCCTGCCACCTAGTAGATTCCCTATCCTAAAAATAATCTTCCCGAAATAATTTGGCGCATTTTTATTAAGAATTTACGATTCGAGGTGGAAGAAATGTAATTAATTTAATTTTTTTTTAATTTTTTTTAGGGTTCGAACGGACCACGACCGACGTACGCCGGTGCAAATAATGGAAATGCAGGAAGCGGTGGCGCAGGTGGTGGCGGCGCTGGAGCAGGTGTAGCTGGCAGCGTGGGAGTTGGGCCAAATGCAGGCGGTGGTGGCGTTGGGCATGGCCTGAAAGGTGGCGCCGGAGGGGGCCCAAGAGGCGGAAATCCAGTGCAATTTCGTGCGAGTAATGCGGCCGCTTGGGGAGCGCCGTCATCTCACGCTGCCGCCGCAGCGGCTTATCCGCCATATACACCTCGGTATCCAAGCGCCGTAGCCGCAGCGGCGGCCCAGATGCCCGTTGGCGCCCAGCAGATACCACCAGCTCCAAATCCCTACAGCGCCACTACCTATGCCCAGCATGCATCGGTAAATAATCAAGTATGCATTACATCATTCATCCAACATTTTTATCAGTAACTGATTACGATTTAATTGGAAGACGTCGTTACTGGTCGGTCATAACACCAATACTTTATCAACTCTAGTATTTTTAATACCACGCCAAGACTTTATCAGCACTAGTACTCTTAATTACCATACCAATACTTTATGAACGTCAATACTCTCAGTATTGCGCCATTACTCTTAGTGCCACACCAATACTTTATTAACGCCAATATTCTCAGTGACACACCAATACCTACTGCATAACTTCAATCATTTTAGCACCACACCAATATTTTATCAACTCAAATACTTCAACATGAAACCGATACATTATCAATACCGATACTTTCAACACCAATACTTTCAGTTCCACATCAATACTTTTTGGACCACACCAATACACTCAGGATTATACTAATACTTTATCAACAATACATTTAGCGAAATACCAATACTTTATCAACGACAGTTTTATCACCACACCAATACACTCAGAAAAGCAGCAATACTTTACCAACACCAATACTTTGCCAACACCAATACTTTCCGTACCAAACTTATAATTTACCAACACCAATACTTCATCGATAATACTTTTATCACGACGCCAATACTCATAAACACACCAATACCAATATTCCGTAACCAACCAATACCCTGAGGACCACGCCAATATTTCATCAACAATACTTTTAATGCCACACCAATACTTCATTCGAAAAATTACCACTTAAATACTTTCAAGGTAATTCTCGATAAATTAGTAAAAAAAAATTTCCATGAAAGTAACAGAATCCATTTCAAATTAGACATTTTAATAATTTCAAAAAGTTTGTTTAAACATTGTTTGGTTGTTTTCATTTTAAATTGTTTAATTTTAAATTATTTGATCAAAAATTTTCAAATTCGATTTGGTGGAAAGTAATTTTCTGATGATAAAAATTGTTCGGCCCACGTAAAACACAGGAAATTTTCCTCATACGAACGTATATTTTTCGTAAATATTTTCTTAACATTTTTTCGTATCTATTGTTGTTTGCACGAAAATGCGAGAATTCGATTTTATTAAAAAAAATATTATCTTGGTCACAAAAGTTATTTAGCCCGCATAATAAAACTCACAAGGTATTTTCCTCAAGGTAGTACAAATCCAACAAAAAATTGTTATAAAATATAAGCGGATTTTTCGACAAAATCAATTTTTCGAAAATTTTTTTTCGCAAATTTTTTTTTTGCAAAAATTTTTTTCGCGAATCGCAAAAATACGTGTCGCCTAATTTCTTATAAAAAAAAATATTTCGTCCCTGAAAGATTCTGCAATTTCAAGTGTAAAACCTGCTTGATTTTAAATCTTGTAGGAAATTATTCAGTCATACAATTTAATTTTTCTTTAGATATTAAAATTAGAAATACTTTTCTTACAATTAATTAATTTGTTTGCAGTATGGGGGACAAAGAGTTCCTACAGCCTCTTCTCCAGCAAACACAAATAGCAGTTCCAGTAGCGCTACAGGTAGTCAAAGTGGTACGATGAGTACCAACCTTAGCAATAATGCAATGCAGGGGCAGCAAGTAGAGCAGCTGTCGAAAACAAATTTGTATATTCGTGGCCTCAACCAAAACACAACAGATAAGGACCTCGTAAATATGTGTTCTCAGTAAGTAAATTTTTTCTACCATCCTATTTCATCCCATCACTAATTTTCAATTTTTTTTCTAAATAAAACCGTGATTTTACGAATGTTCATATTTAAATAGAGTCAAGTTATGTTCTTACTAACATATTACATATTTACTAAAAAAAAAATTACTGATATCGTGTGTTTTACAACAAGAAAAGCTTTTTACATTTAAATTTCGCGCCTCGATGACGTCAAGATTGCGATCACGTGACCTCATTTTTTTAATGACGTAATCTTCGAAATTCTGGCGCGAAATTCAAATTGCAAGATTTTTATTACTCTGATTAACGATTTTTTAAAAATATTAATAGAAAACGAACCGTCCTCGTAGATAATTATTTTTATTTATTTATTTTTTCTGCTAATGCACTTTTCACGTTTTTCCTTTCAGATATGGAACTATAACCTCTACAAAGGCGATTCTGGATAAAAATACCAATAAATGTAAAGGTACTTAAATAAGATTGACTTTTTTTAGTACCTATAGTTGTAGGGTCTTCGATTTTTATTATTAAAATATCCGTTTAAGAGCGTTGGACCCAAGCGATAAGCTTAAAATACCTTTCTCCATTTTATTCAATGAAAATTGTAGATAAATATTTTTTCGCTCTGTAGCGCTAATCTTTTTTCAAATATAATACTGCGTACAGAGCAAAAAGATATTTAGTTTCGATTTTTTTTGTATGAAACGAAGAATTCAAAATCTTCAAAATTAAATATTTTCACTTTTCTTAAAAAATATTTGAATTAGATATTTTATCGCTCTGTACGCATAATTCTAGTTATAAATTAATTAATTCTACCGTGGGAAAAAATTCGAAATTAAATATGTGTTGACTAAAATGAAGAAATCGAATTTTCAGATTAGAACTTGGTTCCAACACCCTTAATTCGAAGCTAAGATTGAATATATTTGAAAATATTTCAAATCTGAATTCACCACCATAAAATTGTCTCAGCTTTCAATTTACGTTTTCCAACATAGAGGCTTCTTATCCAGTCAAGTTCAGATTTCAAAAATCCTATCTCTTCACTTTACTCGACAAATATTATAATTCGATATTTTTTCGCTCTGTACACGTATTTCTATTAAAAAAGCGAATAGCGCTACAGAGCGTAAAAATATCAAATTACGATATTTCCTAAATAAAATGAGGAAATCGAATTTTTAAGTTGGAGCTTGGACACCCTTAATAGATATAGATATTAAGGACAGACTTTGAGGTGAAGAAAATTGATTTTTTTGTTATCTTCCGCAGGTTATGGCTTTGTAGACTTTGAGACACCGTCGGCGGCAGAGGGTGCTGTGAAAGCACTGGTGTCCAAGGGCATCCAAGCGCAGATGGCGAAAGTGGGTATCTGGTTGCTCCGTAGACTGGCCAGTGTACGTTGGTTGTGCATGCAAGTACAGTAATACCAGAGTAACAGTAAACCTCTCTCTTTCTCACTATCTCGTTCTTTTCTCGTTCTTCTCATTTTCTTCCCCTCCCCTCTACCCTTCCTTTCTAACTTTCTTCTTATCTCTTTTTTTTTACCTCCCCACCACCTTCTTCCCCCCTCTAAACCTTCCTAATCAATTATCATTATCATCCAGTTCCAAGCCAACCGATAAAAGTTCCACACTTCAGAATAAAAAATTTTTTTCCAAGTTCTCATCTCAAATTTCCATTTCCTCATTTTACTCAACAATAGAAATAAACTTCTTTTCGCTCTGTAGAGCTATTCTTTTTGCAAATAGAAACCTGACTACAGAGCGAAAAAATATTTATCTCTATTATCTGTTGAGAAAAATGAGGAATTAGATTTAATTTTTTTTTAAATTTTCAATCAATATTTTGGACTCAATTTTAATTATTGTTCAAAATTTAAATATTAGAATAAAGTTTTAGGGGAAATTGTCGTTGGCTGGAAATCCCTCTCCCTGGAATTTTGCAGTTCCTTTTTTTAAAATGTGATTTGAGTCGATTCTAAAGATTAACATTGCCGTTTTCAGTTTTTAGTCTTCCTTGATTTATTTTAATTTTAATTGA
Source organism: Synergus umbraculus (assembly GCA_900474325.1). Classification (NCBI taxonomy): domain Eukaryota; kingdom Metazoa; phylum Arthropoda; class Insecta; order Hymenoptera; family Cynipidae; genus Synergus; species Synergus umbraculus. The sequence goes on along the minus strand of UCOK01018200.1, from coordinate 2,526 downwards.
TGTTTTTTTTTTATTTTTATTTGATTATTCTTTTTAATTATTTTCAACTAGTGACTCTATACTTAATTTTGATGTGTTTTCTGTATGTGGCTTTAACGGTTAACCTTGAATTAAAAACGAGGAACCTGTCCGTAAAATTCTTGGAGATTCATCAGCTCTGTCTCTCTATTCTGTCTTTACATACTATACCTACCAACCTGTCAATGCTTGCTGCTATATCTCGGCCACGAATCGCTGATACTGCTATGTCAACACGTCTCAAATCATGTCTGAAAATTGCATTCGTTTCAGCACTAATAGGCCTCCAAATATCATCCATTACATTCGAGAAGGACATTTAACATTCTCAGATATCTTAGCTTTTCAAAAATTGCTTAAAAGTAATTTTTAAATAATTTAAAATACTTTTAAGGGCTTTGGATTCAGGTTCTAACTTCAAAATTCGATTTCCTCGTTTTACTCAACAAATAATTTAGTTAAATATTTTTTGGATAAAATTAGGAAATTAATTTTAAGATTGTTCCAACACCCTTAAAAAAATGTTCAAAATTAGGTAATAATTAAGGTTCTATACTCAAAAGCAAAGAACATAAAAACAATTTTGAGAACTTATACAATCCATATTTTTAGTATCTTTTCTAAATTATATTACAAACTTTTTTCAAAATTTTAATATCTGGGTGGCCGCAAGTTAAAAGAAATAAAAAAAATTGGCAAAATACGTTAGGGACAAATTCTCATTTTCAAAATTCATTTTTCAGTCACCCAAGATATTTACATTAAGGCTGTTGGGTCTAGGTCCAAAGCTCAAATTTATTTTCTTCATTTTTCTCAATGAATATTAGAAATAAATATTTTTTCGCTCTGTACGCATACTTATATTTGAAAAATAAGTACAACTGAATAAGGAAAAAAATCTATTAATAAAATTTGTTGAGTAATCTGAAGAAATCGAATTTTGAGGGACGAAGTGGTTCCAACACCCTTAATTTCAAGATTTTCAACTTAAATCGACCCTAACTCTTAACTGATAAAAATTTTTTCTCCTCATTAAAGAAAAATTATTTTCGCTCTTCATAATTCAAAAAAAGAAAATAGGGAAATAAAATTCAGGGAAAAATTGATCATACAAGTCCAAAACTAACTTGGAATGGTTCATCTAACTTAGTGTGGCAAAAATAAAAAATCGCACGGGGTGCCACTTGCGGATGTGACGATGTCAATCGCATGTGATATGCAGCGAATAATTAATATTAATTAACTAAACGACGTGCCCAGTTATTAACTTTCTGCTCAATGGTCATTTTTTTTAAATCAGGTGCTGTCTTACCCTTGGGGGTGTTGGTTGGCTCTGATTTACACTTGGCTTACAAATTTAACCCTTTTATCAAAAAAAATTTTTATCGAAAGCATTCCCCGTTATTTAATCCACTCAAAATTAAAAAAAAAAAAGTCTCAGTGATCAAAAAATAATAATTCCAGTTCCGAATCTTTTATTCTTTATATTTAATTAAATCTCGGAGGATGCTGACGATATTGAATAAATAAAAAAGGAAAAAATCTCATCGAAAATACTGTATATTATACTATAACATACTATATTATTATATTACATATATATATTATATATTATGTATAAAATGCCATGAGCTTGGCTTACACCACGATATTTTCATTATTTATTCTTCTTTTTTTTATGCATTCGCAAGATTGAAGTAAATTGTCGTAAAGTATAAGTATATTCAAGTAATCGTAGATTTGAGTCTTGAGAGAAATGGTGGATCTCAAAATATGCTTGGAGGCACACGAAACATATTTTTTCTGATTTTTTTTCTGTTCTAGTTCAGTTATTTTAATTTAAGGCGATTGAGACCCATTTACAACCTTAAGATTCGATTTCCTCGTTTTACTCAAAAAATATTGTAATTAGATTTTTTTTCGCTCTGTAGTACTAATCAATTTTTAAATACAAATATGCGTACAGAGCGAAAAACTGTCTAATTATAATATTTTTTGAGCAAAACGAGGAAATCGAATATTTAGGCTGGTTATCTGATCCCTACCTTACCGGCATTTTGGACAATTTTAATTTTTTAATAATTGAGATATGGAGTTAAAAATTTGTGAAATTAAATAAAAAATGCTAAAATACTCTTATCTGGATCTAAATATTTAAAATTATATGAAAAATGTAAAAATAGTATTTTTTGTTTAATTTCATAAATTTTTAACTCATCTTAATTACAAAAAAAAAGTTATCTCACACAGAAAAAAATACCGGTAAGGTAGGGATCGGATAATTAATACATGGTCTTAAGTTAAAATGTTTATTTTTATTTTTATTCAGAATGGGAATCACACTTTAAGAACGAGAGTGATCAATTTATTTATAATAATCTGCATACTTCACGTACACAATTAACTGCATTGTGCATTATCGTCGAGTTTCAATTTGAATTCATATCGCTCATTTTCTCACAGTCTTACTGTAAATAAATATATATTTATAAAAAAAATATATATATA
>UCOK01018198.1:0-15150 GCA_900474325.1 Synergus umbraculus | reverse complement strand
TTATTATTATTATTATTGTTTATATAATTGAGTATAATTATAATTTATTTAACAGATTGTAGATTTCTAAAAATTTTGAGGGATTATAAAAAATTTCAAGACATTTTTAAGAATTTTAAGGGATTTTAAGATGTTTCTAGGAATTTTAAGAAATTATAAGGGATTTTTGTGGTATTTAAAAAAATATCGTGAGATTTTAAAGGATTTCATGAAATTTGAAGAGATTTTTGAGGAATTTATAAAATTCAAAGAATGTTAAGTCGTTCCAAAGTTCCTTGAGCAATTGTTAACAATTTTACGAAGCTTACAAAAATTTTCGACAATTTTGATATTTTTCAGTGATTTTATTTTTATATATTTTTCCTCATGAAATTTAAAAAAGTTTTTGAAGATATTTTTGATTTTATAAATATTTTATGAAACTTTAATGGATTTCATGGAATTTTAAGAGATTTTAGGGGAAAATTTAATTTTTTTTTAGATTTTTAAAATATTATCGTAAAATTCTAAGAACATTCAGCAAATTTTATGTTGCTAAATTTTCAAAACTTCTTGTCAAATACCATATAATTACTAAAATTATTAAAAAATTTTGGTTCTGGTTTTTACAACAGGCAACGTTTTAGAAATTGGTATACGGATTTTTATTTGAGCCTGGAAAAAAATACACAGAAGTCGATTTTCTTTATCTCGAACATCTGATTTTAAGAACCGTGAACGTAAAGTGAACCAAAAATTTTACGATCTCTATAGAGTGCGTTATAGTTGGTTTTTAAATGGCATCTTCTGAAGAATTTTTGGCTTCCAGAGGGAAACACGTGTTCCGCTTTCCCCCTATGATGCGGGCCCGAACTCAAAGAGGAAAAAGGGCGAAAGGGCAATGAACCCATAGACATAGAAAACCATAGAAAATTAATATTCGGAGAAGTCCTTTTAAATTTTGAAACGTTTAAAATTTTATAATACACAAGGAAAAAACTCTATGGTTTTCAAGACTAAAGCTGTTGTCACAAAAACCATAGTTGTGATAACCATAGCAGTTTTTCCATGTAAAATTTTATCTGCATACAATTTTATGTTTCTTAAATCATTTTAGTTTTATTTATTTATTAACAGAAATTTACCCAGCACGTTTCCCGGGATTTTAAGAGATTTCAAGTGAATAAGGAATTTTAAGAGATTTCAAAAAAGAATTTCAAAGGATTTTTTTTAGAAGTGTAAGGATTTTCAAGAATTTTCACAAGATTTCAAGGGATTTTTAAAAGAGTTTGAAATTGCTGTCGAAAGAATGTTCCATGGATTTCTAAAGATTTCAAAACATTTTAAAGGATTTCACCAGATTTTTAATTAACTTTAAGAAATGATATTTGAAACGATTTAAAGAGATTTATAGAAGAGTTAAAGGATTTTAATTAATCTCATTTGATTTTCAAGGATTTCAAAGGATTTCAACAGATTTCAAGAAATTTGTCAGAATTCAAAGAATTTAAATGAATTTCAAAATATAGAAAACTATTTTTGAAGACATTTAGAATTATCTTAAAGGTTTTCAATATATTTTAAGGGATTTGAAGAAATTTCAAGAGTTTTAAAGAATTTATAAAATATTTAAGAAGATTTTAAAGGATTTCACCAGTTTTTAAGTGACTTGAAATTCCTTAAAGTGTCTAAGGAATTTCAAGGGATTTTAAGACATTTCAACTGATGTCGAGTGATTGTGGATTCAATTTAATGGATTTCAAAATAATTCAAGAACCTCTAGTTCAACTCTTTTAAAAATCCCTTTAAATTCCTAAAATCAATAAAAGTCTCTTAGCATCCCTTGAAAATTTCTTTAAATTCTTAAAATAATTATAAATCTCTTTAAATCCTTTTATAATTTTTGAAATCTTATGAAATCTCTTGAAATCTTTTGCAATCAGAGTTGATATTTAAATCAGAGACCTTTTAAACTTTGCAAATAATTGCAAAAGTTTATTCTTCATCAAAGTAATATTTTTGTGCCAAGAAAAATTATTGGGCGTAAAAAGAAATTAGAAAGGTATAGAAATGTATCCAGAAAATCGAGCGCGAAGCGAAAATATTTTGATGAGAATGTATTCCTTAAAGCCGATAGATCCTTACGAGCCTTATAGGTAAATAAATTTCCTTTCTTAATTTAAATCAAAAACAAAAACAAAAAATGAAAACAAAAGATGAGAATGAGAATGACAATTCGTTTATCATAGCGATTTCGAGTTTGGTTGGCTTGATTTGAATTTGGTTGTATTTGGGGTGTGCATCAGTCAGTCTCTCTCTTAGTCTCTCTTAAGTCCTTTGCGCTCCCGCAAAGGATCAATACCCACCACCGGTTATCGTGCCGATATTTTGCAGCGCGAACTTACGGTATTTTCTCTATATAGTCAATTGCACCGTAATTTTGCCCTTTTTTTCGGCTCTTGAATTCCGAAAAAAGCAACTCTTCAAAAACAACCCTTAAGTTTCAAAATCAATCCCTGTTACAGAAATTCAATTTTTCCAACAGTGAAGCACACATTATTTTTGGGATTTTTTGAGCTCCTCAATTCCGCAAAAATAAACTATCCAAAAACAACCCTTAAGTTCTAAAATCAACCACAATTACAGAAATTCAATTTTTCAAAAATTGAGGCACGTAATTTTACGCTATTTTTGAGCTCTTCATTCCTCTAAACGAAAGTTATAAAAAAAACCACCCTTATGTTGCTAAATTTTCAAAACTTCTTGTCAAATTCCATATAATTACTAAAATTATTAAAAAATTTTGGTTCTGGTTTTTACAACAAGCAACGTTTTAGAAATTGGTATGCGGATTTATTTGAGCCTGGAAAAAAATACACAAAAGTCGACTTTCTTTATCTCGAACATCTGATTTTAAGAACCGTGAACGTAAAATGAACCAAAAATTTTACGATCACTATAGAGTGCGTAGTTGGTTTTTAAATGGCATCTTCTGAAGAATTTTTGGCTCCTCAATTCCGCAAAAATAAACTATCCAAAAACAACCCTTAAGTTCTAAAATCAACCACAATTACAGAAATTCAATTTTTCAAAAATTGAGGCACGTAATTTTACGCTATTTTTGAGCTCTTCATTCCTCTAAACGAAAGTTATAAAAAAAATCAACCCTTACCATAAAAAAAAGGTTTAATATATATATATTTTTTTTTAAATAAACCACACTATATTTCTCAGTTTTACGCGGGTACCACGAATATTCCAAAATTAAGTTGCGGGCTTCATCCCTTGATTTTTCAGATCTTAGGGGTAGAATTGGGCTGTGGTCCTAGTATCCAATCCCTAGCAAAAAATATGATTGAATTAAAATTAATTATCTTTATTCAACTTGATCTCATTTCTTTCTGTTACTTAAGCAATTTGAGCATAAAATATTATATTATAAAATATAATATCATTTTAAAAATAATCTATAAAACGATAATGAAACGACGTCATTGATGACTTTTCGAATGGAGTCAACAAAAATCATGTTACGTGGGAAATGTTGGAGTGAATCAAGACTTGATTTTACGGTGCGAATAAATTATGCCTTTCACACTCATATTCGTGGAATTATGACCAAGTTTGCATGACACAACGCTTGGAATTACCACACGCATACTAAAAGTGATTAAAAAATAAAAAAAGAACTAAAGTACCGATGAATATAATAATGAATTTAGAATATTCATTAACTGGATTAAAATAGATTCGGGATGAGAAGAAATTTTAGATTAGTTTATCCAATATCTACAAAATGTATACTTAGGAGGGCAGTGACCTTCCAAAAAAGAAAAAAGTCCCATCTGGCATGATGATTTTGTTGATTCAATTCTTCGAAAACAAGTAATTCGTTTTTATTACAGTTTGGAACAGTCGACTAGCTACTGAGACAAATACGAGGGAAATATTTCAGGGCTGGTTTCCGACCGTATTTCGGAAACCTTTTTGTGAAAAAGTTCTAGAAAAAGATCTAAGGTTCGGATCCTAAAGGGTGTATATGAGCTTTATGGGTCCCATGGAAGAAGAAGGTGCAAGAAATGGTCGAGCATGGGGGCTGCGTTTATATTGTTTATACTCAGAGACGAGAAAAGTGGATATAATAAAAAAAACATGAACGAGGGTCTTGGCGAAGGTTCCCTAATGGAAGTTCGGTAAACAAAACCACACAAAATTACTGGTTTAACGTAAGAGAGTACCTCGGTGATAAAATAGTACGTCTCAGGTTTAAGTCCTTTTAAGTTAAGATATAACTGCTAATTAGGCTTAAACACTACTATTAAGTTTGAATAATCAGGTGCTTTAAAAATTGACGAAATTAAGTTGCAAAAGAGATCATTTTTAAGTTTACAGTTGAAACGTAAATCTCATTTATTTTCAAGGATTTCAACAGATTTCAAGAAATTCTTCAGAATTCCAAGAATTTAAAGGAGTTTCAAAATATGTAAAACTATTTTTCAAGATATCTAGAATTATTTTAAAGGTTTCAAATATATTTTAAGGGATTTGAAGAAATTTCAAGTTCAACTGTTTTTAGAAATCCCTTTAAATTCCTAAAATCAATCAAAATCTTTTAGTATACCTTATAAATCTATTGAAATACTTTTATAATTTTTGAAATTTTATGAATTCTGTTGAAATCTTTTGCAATCAGAGTTGATCTTTTTAAGGTGCCCAAAAATTAGAGACCTTTTAAACTTTAAAAGCAATTCCAGAAGTTTATTCTTCATCAAAGTAATATTTGTGTGACAAGAAAAATTATTGTCTGTAAAAAGAAATTAGAAAGGTATAAAAATTTATACAGAAAATCGAGCGCGAAGCGAAATTGATTAAGAATATCAAAAAGTTCCCAAAATTATTTTATTTTTGTTTATTTACTAGTAGAAATTTACCCGGTCTTGTTACATGGGTTATTAATTTCAAAGGATTTGTTATAGAGATTTTAAGTGATTTTTCATTTTAGAGAATTACAGATTTTTAAAGAATTCAAAACAGATTAAGGATTTCCAAGATTTTTCAATTTCAAGAGGTTTTAAAGGATTTTTATAACAGTTTAAAAGAGTTATCTAAAGAGATAACTACTCTCTAAAATTGAATCAATCAAACTCCACTGATTTTCGAGTGACTCTTTTCTCACGACTTTAATCAATGAAAATTCACTGAGAATCAGTCAAAAGTCACTGAAATTTGCAGTAATCGACACTAAACTACTAAAAATTTCAGTGACTGAAAATCAGTAGAATTTGACTGGTAATCAGTTAAATTTCACTGATTCAAGTTTAAAGAGTAAAGAAGATAAAAAGAGATTTTAGTGATCAGCGATTGTAAGGAATTTCATTGGATTTCAAAAGAATTCAAGAGAGTTTGAAAATTTTAAAAAGATTTTAAGTGGTTTTAAGAAATGTATTCTATTGTGGAGTAAATTAATTGAAATCCCTTGAAATCCCTCAACATTACTTGAAATTCTTTTAAATGTTTTAAATCTTTTGTAAATGTCTTAAAATTGTTTAAAATATATAAAAATTCCTTGAAGTTCATTAAAATCTCTTGGAATATTTTGAAATCTCTAAAAATAAACTATTGATAACTCTTTTCAACTCTTTTAAAAATCCCATTAAATTCCTATGAAATCAATCAAAATCTCTTAGTATTTCTTAAAATTCCTTAAAATTACTATAAATCTCTTGAAATCCTTTTATAATTTTTGAAACCTTATAAAATCTCTTGAAATTCCTTAAAATTATTTCAAATCTTTTGCAAATTCCTCTAAATTCTCTAAAATTACTCCTAGTAGATAAATAAAAATTTTGAGTTTTGGGAAGAGTGGAAACTTTTTTTTTGTAATTACATATTTTGATAAATATAAAAAAAAATCTTCAGACTAGACGGAACCTATTGAAACCTATTGAAACAAATTTTAACGTAATATTTTTAATCCATAGGAATTCTTTAAAAACAGTTAAAATATCTTCAAATCTCTTCGAATTATTTTATATCTCTTAAAATCCCCTAAAATCACTTAAAATGTATTTAAATCTCTTGGACTCTATCGAAAATTGCAAATCGCTTAAAATTCCTTGCAATTCCTTAAAATCCCTATAAATCTATTAAAATTCTTTAAAGCTCCTTAAAATCATATATTATGTGATAATTACCATAAAAACAAATTTAGTTTTATCAACTTTACGCTTAGAGATAATATTAAATATTTTTGCTAAAACTAGGCCCTTTACCTCCATTTCGTAGAGACGGAAACAAATTGCCTATTTTTATAAAAAAAAAAAAATATTAATTATTGCGAGCTTAAAGTTAGGCAAACTATAAATTTCTCTTATGGTAAAATATCACATGCCCTTAAAAGTTCTTGAAATTCCATAGAATCACTTAAAATATTAAAAAATTCCTTGTATTTTATTAACATCTCTAGAAATATCTTTAAATCTCTTCAAATTCTGTAAAATCAGTTTAAAACGTCCTAATATCTTGCAAAATCTCTTGCAATTCCTTAAACTCTCTATACTCGTAAATCCCTTAAAATTCCATAAAATCAAATGAAATCCCTTAAAATCTTTTCAAGTTTATTCAAATCTCTTAAAAAGTCTTGAAATTATTTAAAATCAGTTGAATAGTCTTGAAATCTTGTGAAATATAACTCTCTCGAAAGCCTTTGAAATTCTATATGAATGAAATTCTATAAATTTTGTACGTTTCATTCATAAATTCGATATGACGCTATTAACCAATTAAAATATTTTTTAAACTCTCGTCCTTGGCAGATGTAGAAATTTATTAATGAATTTGTAGCGAATTTCATTTGAAATTAGACATTCTTATTATTCTTATTCTTATGCTAGGATCTCGGTAGTTTGACTCTTTTGTTTACATATTTAAAGAGCCTCCTAATTGTATTCTTTCAAAAAAAACATATTGTCTCTTAATTAAAATGTGTATCATTTTAGAAATGGCTCTTTTGTTGATATTTACACGAAGCCAAACAAGGTCAGGTCTTTAATTACTAAATGTTTATCTTTTCTGAGACGATTTATAATTCTTAGAAATTTCCACCTGAATTAATCTTCATTGTTCCACAAGGCCTCTTTTGTTTTGTTTCAGTTAACTGACCTTCTCTAAACTCTCAATAGTAACATTTCAAAATTGACAAGCTTTATCTCTTAGTTCGTTTTTAACTCTCATCCGGAGAAGTTGAGAAAAGACTTTAATCCGATAAAGTCAACGCGTAACGTGCTCGCAATTAATTTATAGATTTATTAATTGATTTATATTCTTTATTAAGTCTTCGTACCAAGTGTTCTTTATTTGTTTATTTTTTTTCTAAAAGTTTTATTATGTTTCCAGTGTATTGTGAAGTGGTTTTTCCGGCTCGTTTGTCTTCTGGTTACCTGTGGTTAGCAAAGGATGTTAGCAAAATAGGTGCTATAGATCATATCAAAAGGTATTTAGAATTTCGTATCTCTAAAATATGATTCTTTTTTAAAATATTGATATTATTCGAAAGATGTATTCAAGGGGTCTACTTTGCGGAAGTTTAAGGACATCCGGAAAATATCAGGGAATTTCGTGGCAAAATTTAACAGAATTTAATTAATTAATTTAATTCACCCTGTCAAGATACTTAAACTTTTTTAAATCGTATGAAATTTTTTGTAAAAAATCCTTCAACTTAAATGAAATCTCCCTAAAATTATTTGAAATTCTTTCAAATTCTTTAAATTCAATTTAAATGTTTTAAAATTTTGAAATCCCTTAAACTATCTTTTGTAAATCACTTAAAGACTCTGACATTTTTTTTAAAAAACTTCAAATCTCTCGAAATCTCTTAAAATTCCCTGTAATCAAATGAAATCCCTCAAAATCCCTTGGAAATCATTATGATCTCTTGAATATCTCTAAATCTCTTCAAATTCACTAAAATCCGTTTAAAAGTCTTGGAATTTTGTAAAATCTCTTTAAATTTTTTTAAAATCTCTTAAAATGTATTTAAACGTCTTAGACTCCTTAAATCCCATGAAATCCCATAAAATCAAATGAAATCCCTTAAAATTACTTGAAATTCTTTAAATCTTCTGTAAATCTTTTAAAGGCTCTGAAAATTTCTTTAAACACTTAAAATGTATTTTTAATTCTTTCGAAATCCCTTGAAATTACATAAAAGCAAATTAAATACCTTAGTACTACTTGAAATTATATAAATTTTCTGTAAATCTCTTAAAAGCTCTGAAAATTTATTTAAAACACTTAAAATGTATTTTTCACTCTTTCGAAATCCTTTAAAATTCCATATAATCAAATGAAATCCCTCAAAATTCTTTGGAGCTCGAATACTCTCTTGAAATACCTCTAATTGTCTTCAAATTCATTAAAATCAGTTTAAAAGTTTTGAAATTCTTGAAACTCTCTTTAAATCCCTTGCTATTCTTTAAAATCACTTAAAACGTATTTAAACGCCTTACACTCTTTTTAAATCCCTTGAAATCCCACAAAATCAACTGAAATCCCTTAAAATTACTTGAAATTCTTTAAAAGCTTCTCTAGATCATTTAAAAACTCTTGAAATATCTTAGAATCACTTAAAATATTTTTAAATTCCTCGGAGTTCATTAAAATCTATTAAAATCTCTTCAAATTCGTTAAAACCACTTAAAAAGTCTTGAAACCTTAAAAAATCTCTTCAAATTGCATAAACTCTCTTGAAATTCCTCGAAAACCTCAAAAAATCGTTATTTAAAGTTCCTTTGAAATTCCTTAAAATACTTTTAGAATCTCTTGAGATTCCTCAAAGTCACTTTTGATGAAATCTCTTAAAATCCCGGTCAACTTGGAGTAAATTTCTGCTAGCTGGTAAATAGACAATTTATTTATTCCATCCATATTTTCTTGTTAGGTGACTTACAAGATAACGACAGCATCAATTACCGTTACGATAAACGCTCAGCTAATTTATCGTGATAATTTATCGTTTGCACCTATTAGCCATCGTAGTGGGTGTGTCAGGATCATAGGAAGCCATAAGAAAGTGCAGCTAGTCGCGAGTAAAAGGCTAACTTTCATAGTTAAGGTGATATGAAGGAGAAATGCACTTATTGTTAGATCCTCTCTTGAACTTTATTATCACTTGCGATGAATTGTTTCTCTAATTAGGAGAGGACTTAATGGCGTTCTTAATTTCTAGCAACGTTGTAAAAAGTTCATGACCTTTCTATCCGACTCTGGAAAAAGGTCAAATCCTTGTAATTAGCCGACTTCTATTGCAGTTTGGTTGCAATTATTGTCTCGGGGGTGGGAGAGGGAAAGGGAAAAAAAGAGACAAGAGAGATCGAACGCACCAGGACAGAAGTGACAGGCGAACGGGAAATTGCACAATAGTAAAAGTAAGAATACGAGGGACAGAGGTGAATCGAATGACTTTTCTGCCTTTTTTTGGTCTGCTGAAAGCGAAAGGATTTTCCGTCAATTTTTTCCATTTTTAATTATTTTAATTACTTTATTTTAATTTTATTATATAATAATATTCTTGTCCCCAAATTATTTTCTGTCATATTCAAAAAACAGGGTGTCTATTGTAATTTGTGGAAATATAAGAAAATCCGGGAATTATGAGCATTGAAAAAAAATCCGAGAAAATCTGAGAGTTTCTTTGATTCTATTTTTGCTACGGGAAGTTGATTTCCGGTTTGAAAAACTTTTCTCTTGAAATATTTTGAATTACTTTCAAATTCTTTATAAAGTAACTTTAAATTCTGTTCAATTCCTATTAGTAATTTTTTAAAATCACTTCAATTCTTAAAAATAATGAATATTTGAAATTTTTTTTAAACCCCTTCAACTTTTTTAAAATTAAAATTTTTTTGAAATTCTCTAAAATCGATTGAAATCCTTTAATTTCCCTAAAATCACTTTAAAACCTGACAAAATTGTTTTGTCTTTATGAGATTGCCGAAAATCCTTTTAAAATCTCTTAAAATTCTATAAAATTGAGTGAAATCCCTTAAAATCCCTTAAAATTTTTTGAAATCCCTCAAATTTATTCAAAATTTCTCAAAATTCTCTAAAATCAATTGAAATGTCTTGAAATCCTTTAAATATTCTAAAATCCCTTAAAATCTCTTCGAAATCTTAAAATTCTTTAAAATTACGTAAAAGTTCTTAAAAAAGTGAAATTCCTCAAAATATCTTAAAAATTCTTATTAAATTTTTTGAATTTCTTAAAATTCCTTCAAATACATTCAAAAATCTTTAAATCGTTAATTTTTAAATAAAACGCTTGATTCTTTAAAATCTCTTCGAAATCTCTCAAAATCCCTTAGAATTATTTGAAATTACTTTATATTCCTGAAATCACTATAAATCTCTTGAAATACATTTCTAATTTTTAAAATCTTATGAAATCACCTGAAAATCCTTAAACTCCTGAACTTTTAAAAAAATATTTTTAAATACATTAAACTCCCTTGAAATCCATTGAAATCCATTGAAATCCCTTAAAATCTCCTGAAATTCTTTAACATTTCCCCGAAAATTCTTTAAACTCTTTAAAATCCTTTAAATCGTTTTAAATCGCTTTTACAATTCTTTACAATCATTAAAATCTTTTGAAATTTCATGAAATCTCTTGAAAATCTTAAAACTTCTTAGAATAATTCTTAAAAAATTCCTTGAAATTACTTTAAGTCACTTAAAGTATCTCAAAATTGCATAAATTTCCTTTTTTGTATATAATGGCAATAAATACAAAAAAATAAATAAATATAAATAAATACTGATACAAATTTCTTTTTTATTTATTCTTTGCAACAACTAAAATTGGAGATATTTTGCTGTTCCAACTCTGCCAATCGTCTCCGTCGTCTCGTTTGCATAGTTACGAAAAAAAAAAAAAATATTGAACAACCCGATAGCATATGACATATTTCACTTGGGTCGCAGGATTGGAAAAGGTTCGATCGTTAAAATGATTATAAAAAAAATTGCACGGAATTGGTAAATACCAGTCATTCCATCTCTTGGTCGCGATTTTGAAAAACTTATGTGATCAAAATTCCCCAATGACGAAAACCATAAAAATAAACTATAAAGTAAGATTAACTGTATAAAAAAAATTTCAAAAACATTCGAGTAGAGTAAATTTAATTTGGCCAGACACAATGAAGTAAATGCAATCAATTAGACATTCGTATTGTTAAATTCTCTCTCTTTCACTAACTCAAGCCTTACAAAATTTATGTTACAGCATAATAAGAGAAAGGTATGACGTTTCCTCAATTGCTTTTCTTCAAAGGTAATATTCGCTGACATTCAGGAATTCTCAACGACAGTCTGCACAATTAACTTCCAAGAGATGCTTTTCTTGGGAAAAAAATTTTTTAATTACCCATTTCAAGTAATGGAAATCTGTCTTTTCTTTTCTTGGTTTTTTTTTTCGTCTGTCTTCTTGTTCCTATCAAACAAATAATCCATTAGAAGTTTCTTAGTTATATGTACACTTTTTTCTTCTCTGTCTCCCTCTCTCTCTCTCTCTCTCTCTCTCTCTCTCTCTCTCTTTTTTTCATAAAGAAAAAGGAACAGGTCGTGTCGGTGCTGAAAGTGAAAAAGTTTTCTCATCTCTTTTGAAGATACGATTACACGAGATTAAGTTGCAACAGACAGATGGAGAAAGAGATGACGAGAGAGCGCTTTAGCGTAATTCTGTAATAAGTATCTAGAGTTAGAGAGGAGGTCGAGACAAGAAAAGAATTCAATATTATTATTTGCTACGGAGTGAAGGGATGAGTAAGGCGAAAGCTCGCAAATCACTCTTGCAATTTTCCAGACTTTTCCTTACAAATTTTTTACTTTCAAGTTTAAATGCTTAAAACTTGAATACGCTCTATAGAATGCCTTTAAGTTTTTTTTTTCTTTTAATTCATCGAATCTGTAAAGTGCTAATGTATAAAGAAGCTTTTGCTTGCACATTTGCTGATTACTTAAACTCCCTTAAAATGTATTTAGATCGCTTGAATTCTTTCGAAAGTCCTTTGAAATTTCATAAAATTAAATGAAATCCCTTAAAATCCCTTAAAATTTCTTAAAATTACTTGAAATTCTTTAAAATCTTCAAAATTTTTTAAATATTCTGTAAATCTTTTAACATCTCATGAAAAATTTTAGAATCACTTAAAATATTTAAAAATTTCTTGTAGTTCATTAAAATTTTATTAAAATCCTTCAAATTCGGTAAAAATCAGTTTCATAAAATTTAAGGAAATCCCTTAAAATTCTTAGAATTCTTTAAAATTACTTGAAATTCTTTAACATCAGTAACCTCTTCTCTAAATCTCTTCAAATCTCATTTCTCATTAAAAATCTTAGAATTACTTAAAATATTTCGAAATTCCTTGCAGTTCATTCCAATTCTATTAAAATTGCTCCAAATTCAGTAAAATCAGTTAGAAAGTCTTGATATCTTGTGAAATCTCTTGAAATTCCTTGAAATCCTTTAAAATTTCTGCAGTGCTTTAAAGTTTCTTTGAAATCAGTTTAAGTGCTGTAAAATCACTTAAAATAAATTTAAGCCTCTTGAACTCTTTCGAAATCCCTGGAAATCCCATAAAATCAAATGAAATCCCTTAAAATTACATGAAATTCCTTAAAATCATTTAAAATTTTCTGCAGTGCTTTAAAGTGTCTTTAAAATTACTTTAAGTGCTGTAAAATTACTTAAAATCAATTTAAGTCTCTTGAACTCTTTCGAAATCCCTGGAAATCCCATAAAATCAAATAAAATCCCTGAAAATTACTTTAAATTCCTTAACATCACTATAAATATCTTGAAATACTTTTATAATTTTTGAAATCTCTTGAAATTCCTCAAAATTCCTTAAAATTACTTGAAATATTTTTTAATCCTTTAAATTTTCTGTAAATATGTTAAAAGCACTTAAAATATATTTTGAACTTTTTGGAAATCCCTTAAAATTCCATATAATCAAATTAAATCCCTGTCTATCCCTTGAAATTCTTTAAAATCACTTAAAACGTATTTGAATTTCTTAGGCTCTTTTTAAATTCCTTGAAATCCCATAAAATCAAATGAAATCCCTTAAAATTCGACAATCAAATAAAATCCCTCAAAATACCTTAGAAATTTTGTGAAATCTCTTGAAATTGTTTAAACTGTCTTTAAACCCCTTGAAATTCTTTAAAATCACCTAAAACTCATTTAAACCCCTTAGACTCTTTTTAAATTCCTTGAAATCAACTGAAATCCCTTAAAATTACTTGAAATTCCTTAAAATTCCTGGATATTCTTAAAATCACTATAAATCTCTCGAAATGCATTTATTTTATTATTTATTGGAATCCATGGAATCCTTAAACTAAATATAAACCCGTAAATTCTTAAAAATATAAAAAAAGCTTTTGCATGCAAACAAAGCACTTAAATGAGATTAAATTAAAAATTCAAGAAACTGATTTTGCTAGCAACTGCCAAATATTGCAATTTTACTGCTTTCAAGTGGAATATGATGTCTTCAAGATTTGTTTCACGCAATGTCGAATCTCGTGGTTTTTTCCCTCCCTTCTACTTTCTTATCCCCCCACCCTCCTTTCTAGGTGAGTAAGCGGTGGAATATTTTCCTAACCCGCTCTCTCGGTATTGCAAGCAACGAGGTATTCAAATATTTAAACACGAAAATACGGGGAAGGCACATACATGAATTATGCATAAGACGTCTTCCCCTCTCCCATTTCTTTCTCTTTTTCTCTCTTATATTTCCCCCTCTCTCTCTCCCTTTCACCAAGTCCTCTCACTCGAATCCTTATCTTACCTTGTCCTTTCTTTCTTTCCTTCCTCTTGAATCTTGCGAGAATTCTCCTGCGATTTATTTATTAACTCTGTTTTTTTCCTAGACGAAATGGCCAGACTTTCGAAATTCAAGTCAAATGTCAACGTTAATGTGAAAATTGCCATCTGCGAAATCGGGCACATCGTCTGCGACGATTCAGGTTTGACTTTATGAAAAACAGACTTTATTCACTTTATTTAATCTTATACACATTCAAAATCATACATTTTGACAGTATAAACAAATCATACGCTCGTTAAGCAACAACCGGGAATATTAAACCGTCAGATGAGCTGTTAAAATAAAATAAAGGAATTTAAAGCTTCGCGTATTGAGTTATATTAAATGAAAGTAATAAATTTGAATAATAAATTCAAATAATAAATTCAACAAATGCATTTTATCCTTACGAGAGGAAAGATATTAATCGGTATTAATACGAGAAACTCAAGAGGTCAGAATTTAAGAAAAAAAACTGATTTGAATATTAATAGGACCGCTTTTTTAGTTTGAATAGTCTTTTGTTTTAAATCAAAGCAATGTAAATTTTGGATTGGGTGTTTTTGTATCGTCTCTAAAATGGGAATGGTCCACAAAACAAGATCAGTAAACAGAGCGAAACAGAAACATCGATGACTGCATCGAAACCCTGACCTTTCTCAATCCTGCTGGAAAGATCGACGTCATCCAAACAGTGTTGGCGCAGGACTAGCCTCTCCTTGAGCTTGATCGTGAAAACGATCGATCGATCGATCTGTTCCGGTTCCAGAACAGCACGAATGCCAAGAGTCGATGCAGAATAAACTATCTTGAATGTTGTGATATATATATATATATGTATGTGTATATGATATATCTATACTGTTACTATGTAAGCATAAAACGTGAACATTGTATAATTGTATATTGTATATATAGAGGAATAAGTGTACAGAAGACACTACCTACATCCAGCAAGTACTGCCTACTCGCATAATGCTTGTGTCGTCTCGATTACTTCAGATCGACCGTTAAAATACGAACAACATTCCACGTTTTTTAATTCAAACGATAATCTTTTATAGCTGAAACAAGTTCGTTCGTCACAACGCTCGAAACCTGTTTTCAATTATTTCGCTCACCCTCGTACTGAAATTCAGGATCGAATGTAATTTTCTAGAAATGTTTACCAATACCTACACCCGGAAAAAAGTTTCTTTGAAGCAAATAAACATTTCTTTGATATAGGGCAAAGGAAAAAATATACATATATTTTTAAAAATGTATATATATATATATATATATATAT
>UCOK01018197.1:8148-45206 GCA_900474325.1 Synergus umbraculus | reverse complement strand
TACGATAGGATAAAACATGACAGGATACGATAGGTTTGAATACGGTAGGATGGGATACGATTGGATAGAATACAATAGAATATGATAAAATAGGATAGAATGCGATAGGATAAAACATGACAGGATACAATAGGATAAAACATGATAGGATATGATAGGATGTGATAGGATACGATATGATACAATAGGATATAATACAATATAATAAGATACGATAGGATAAAACATGACAGGATACAATAGGATAAAACAATATAGGATACGATAGGATACAATAAAATACAATAGTATAAAATACAGCAGCATACGATAGGATACAATAGAGTACGATAGGATTGAATACGGTAGGATGAGATACGACAGGATAGAATACAATAGAATATGATAAAATAGGATATAATGCGTTAGGATAAAACATGATAGGATACGATAGGATACAAATAGAATACGATAGGATTGAATACGGTAGGATGGGATACGATAGGATAGAATACAACAGAATATGATAAAATAGGATAGAATGCGATAGGATAAAACATGACAGGATACAATAGGATAAAACATGATAGGATACGATAGGATACAATAAAATACAATAGTATAAAATACGGCAGCATATGATAGGATACAATAGAATACGATAGGATTGAATACGGTAGGATGGGATACGACAGGATAGAATACAATAGAATATGATAAAATAGGATAGAATGCGATAGCATAAAACATGACAGGATACGATAGGATACAATAGAATAGGATAATATAAGACACGATAGCATACAATATGATACGATAGGATTGAATACGGTAGGATGGGATACGTTAGGATAGAATACAATAGAATATGATAAAATAGGATATAATGTGATAGGATAAAACATGACAGGATATAATAGGATACAATAAAATACAATAGTATAAAATACGGCAGCATACGATAGGATGTGATAGGATACGATATGATACAATAGGATATAATACAATATAATAAGATACGATAGGATACAATATAATACGGTAGGATAATATACGACAGGATATGATAGGATACTATAGGAATGTGACTGGATACGATAGAATAGAATACAATAGAATAGGATACGATAGGATAAGAGAGATATGTATGTGTTACAATTAATGTGTCTAATTAATTAATTATCAATTAAATTAATAAGAAAGGCACTACATTTACTTTTACCTACACCAGAGTTATTCACTTTTATGAAATATTATCTTGACACGTATATGACGCTGACAAGCCTCGAATATAATAGGTAAATTTAATACCAGCTCTAGTTTAGTAACAGCTTGTCCAGAGTAGATGTGCGTACATTCATGCCTTCACGGCTTGTAAACACAAGTCGTATTTGCTTTCCAAAATTCCTCTCCTATCTAAATTCAGTGCAGAGTGTTAGTTAAATTCTCGGATCGCTAAAACGACGTGTCAGCTTTTCCGCATAAATTCCCAGGAGTGCATTCTACCCTCCCTGACAATGAGAGAATTTCAATTAATTATTCTTAGCAAAGCGAACGAAAGTCATTTTCTTCCAAGGGTTTCAAAGATAAGGTGAAGCTGAAGAAGGGAATGAAGAGATATAGGTGTTTCAATGGTAGAGCTACTCTAGATTTTCTAGAATGTCGTAAAACAAGCTCCCCTGTGAAATCAGAAGCATCCACAGGTTGCTGTCTGGGCCGATCTATCTTGAGGCATTAGGGAAGAAAATAGAAAGGAACCAGAGTGAACCAGAGTGAACCAGAGAACCAGAGTTAGAGAGACCCTCTGCTTTTTATTTTCGTTTTTTTAAAAGAATTGATGGTTCTGGTAACAGGTGTTCTTCATAAAGAACCTGTGATGTCTTATTGTCTTATACGAATTATATATATTCAATATGATCCATCTACAGAGGTATAAATACAGGAATATGTAAGAAATATATTCTTCACAGGAAATAATTGTTGAAAAATCGATCTCCCATGAATAATTGAATAGATCAATCCAACTCAATAGCTGATAGATTACAGGAACCCTAATGACACCTAAACAGCTACTGTGGCTAACATCTTGCACTCAATTACCCTAATCTGGTTAGAATGACCTTGAAGTCACTTGGGTTTGAACCAAAGACTTTGGTGAATCATGTGGCTCCACATTGATTCCAAATTGATTCCACATGATCGATTATCAGAATTATTTCTTCAGTGAACGACCTCTTGAGTTCAGGGTTGATCCTATACCATCACGCCTTCTGTCGTCGAAGGTAGGCTCATAGAGAAAGGGAATCAATACACGAAGCAACCATCTCTACCACCCACAATACCACCCAACAACTTCGAGGCCTCCAACATGGAATAGCCTCTTTTACAGCATCCTCTAGACTCTAGAGTAGCTTATCCTCCTATAACCCTTTCCCACTTGGAAAACTTTATTGTTTTTGGAAGTTTGTGCCATTTTCCGTTATGAGTATTTGAGCTTCTCTATAATCTTCAATGTAATGTAGTTTGGACAATTTTCTGAAGTTAATATTAATATTCTAGAGCAAAGATCAGTTTTGATAAATTGCATTTGATTATAAATTTTGATATGAAGATCAAGAAGGATTGTATAGAAATAGTTTCCAGGTGGTCTCTGAGATTCTATAGGTTTCTGATTATTTCTAGATATTTTAAATATAATTTTTAAGGGTTTTAAGAGGTTTTTAGGAATTTAAAAGATTTTTTTGAAGTTTAAAAAGACTTCATGAGGTTTTAAGAGATTTTTACGGAAGTTTAGGGAATTCATAGAATTTTAAGGAATTTTTAAGTTCCTTGAGAAATTTTAAAGGATTTTACGGAATTTTGAAAAGTTTTCAAAAAGTATTTTAAGCGATTTGAAAGTTTTTTGTGGAATTTTAAGTAATTACAAGAGATTTGTATGATGTTTAAAAGATTTTTTTGGATTTTAAAAGGACTTCATGAGGTTTTAAGAGATTTTTAAGGAAGTTTAGGGAATTCATAGAATTTTAAGGAATTTTTAAGTTCCTTGAGAAATTTTAAAGGATTTCAGGAGATTTTTTATGATTTTCTAAGGATTTTGTGGAATTTTGAAAAGTTTTCAAAAAGTATTTTAAGCGATTTGAAAGTTTTTTGTGGAATTTTAAGTAATTACAAGAGATTTGTATGATGTTTAAAAGATTTTTCTGGATTTTAAAAGAATTTCATGAGGTTTTAAGAGATTTTTAAGGAAGTTTAGGGAATTTAAAAAATTTGAAGAAATTTTTAAGTTCCTTGAGAAATTTTAAAGGTTTTCAGGAGATTTTTTATGATTTTCTAAGGATTTTGTGGAATTTTGAAAAGTTTTTAAAGTCATTTAAGCGATTTGAAAGTTTTTTGTGGAATTTTAAGTAATTACAAGAGATTTGTATAATATTTAAAAGATTTTTTTGGATTTTAAAAGGACTTTATGAAATTTTAAGAGATTTTTAAGAAAGTTTAGGGAATTCGAAGAATTTTAAGGAATTTTTAAGTTCCTTGAGAAACTTTAAAATATTTCACGAGATTTTTATGACTTACTAAAGATTTTGTAGAAATTTAAGGAATTTCAAGAGGCTTTCAAGAATTTTAAGTAATCTTTACGTATTTTAAGGGATTTTCAAGTTTTTCACAAAATTTTAAAGGATTTTAAGAAGCTTGTAATAATTTGTAATTTTGACATTTTAAAAGTTATTTTAAGGAATTTTAAGAGACCTCATAGAAATAAAAAAAAATTTCAAGTCATTTTTGATTTTTAAAAGATTTAGTGAGATTTTTTATTTGAAGAGTTTTTTTTACAGATTTTAATGCACTTTAGGAAATTTTAGAGAATATCACGAGATTTTTATATTTTTCAAACGATTTTGTAAAATAATTGTAAAGGATTTCATGGAATTTTAAATTTCATGGAATCTTAAGATATTTAAAGATTTTTTTAGGAATTTGAAAAGATTTCAGCGAATTTTAAAGGATTTCAATAGATTTCCAATAATTTAAAGAAATTTTTGTGCATTTTAAGAGATTTTAAAATTCCTTGTGGAATTTTGATATATTTCATAATATTCTGAAAATTTTTTATGGAATTACAGGAAATTTTAAGTAATTTTTAGGAATTTTAAAAGATTTTGAGGAATTTTAAAAAGATTATCAAAACTAGAAGGCATATCATGAAATATTAACAAATTTGAAAGGGTTTCGTGATATTTTAAAATGTTTCTAGTAATTTCAAAAAATGTCAATGAATTATAACAGATTTCAAAATTTGTAAATTTGAGAGATTTAAATTATTTGAGATTTAATTTATTTGATACAGTTTAACTTTTATAATTTATTTAACAAATTTCAGAAACTATCCAAAGTTTTCGAAGGATTATAAATAATTTCCAGGTATTCTCTGAGATTTTCTACGTTTCTAATGTTTTCAAGACATTTTCAATAATTTTAAAGGATTTTAAGAGGTTTTTACGAATTTTAAGAGATTACAAGAGATTTGTATAATATTTAAAAGATTTAGATGAATTTTAAAAGAACTTCATGAAATTTTAAGTGATTTTTAAGGAAATTTAGGGAATCCAAAGAATTTTAAGGTATTTTAAAGTTTCTTGAGAAATTCTAAACGATTTCACGAGATTTTTATGATTTTCTAAAGAGTTTGTGAAATTTTAGGGAATTTTGAAAAGTTTTTAAAAATTATAAGATTTTTAAAAATTTTTCGTGGAATTATAAAGGAATTTAATAAACTTCTAAGAATTTTAAGAGATTTTAAAGCATTATAAATATTCTCGTGGAATTTTTAAGGATTCTAAAAGGCATGTAAGAATCTTAAAAAATTTAATTAATTTAAAGTGATTTTAAAGAATTTAAATTTTCCACATGGAATTTTAAATGATTTCACAAAATTTGTATGATATATAAAAGATTTTGTAGAAGTTTAAGTAATTTCAAGAGGCTTTTAAGAATTTTAAAAAATCTACGTATTTTAAGGGACTTTTAAATTTTTCGTGGAATTCTAAAGGAATTTAAGAAGCTTGTGAAAATTGTAAGTAATTTTGACATTTTAAAAATAATTTTAAGGAATTTCAATATAGTTCTCATTGAATTAAAAAAATTTCAAGTCATTTCTGATTTTTAAAATATTTTGTGAGATATTTAAAAGGTTCTTCCGCGATTTAAATTCTCTTATCCATTTCTTTTATCCCTAACTTATAAACGATCCAAATTGAAACTTATTGTCCCACAAACTTTTCTAACTGAAAGAAGCAGAATCTTGTGTTGATAGGAGAAAAAGTAAGTAAATAGGAAATTTAAGTATATAATAGGAATAGAAGAAGACTCCATGGATATCTAACTCCATCACAAGTTTCGCTAACTTTTATATTAAACTACTGTTTCCGCTTATAAAAAATGAATCCACAAGTTTACGAGAATGATAAAAAAAAACTTAGACAAAATATTGGACAAAAATATTTAAGAAAACAAGTAAATTTAGTAAATATTAATTTGATTAAATCTAGTTTTTCCTTTTTTCAGGAAAGGCGACCGTCGGCAGCAATGCGACGAGGACGACGAACACGACGACGCCACCGCCGACGACTCCGACGCCTGCGGTAGAACCGAGGACGTCTATCCCAGAAGCGAAGCCCACCCTGAGTGAAAAGGAGCTAATCAAAATCGAATTTTATAAGACATACGATCCAATGGTGGGGATAAGGATAGCTGCAACACTCAGCGGCTTTTTCGGCCTAATGGTCATTATGGTGATCTACAAAAGCAGGTAATTTCCATTCTGTGCTTCATTTTTGTGCTTAAGGGTGTTGGAGCCAAATTATAATCTAAAAACTCGATTTCTTCATTTTACTCAAGAAATATTAAATTTGGAATTTTTTCCTTCTGTAGGATTAAACAAATTTTAACTAGAATTATGCGTACAGAGCGATAAACTATCTAGTTCAAATATTTTTGCTTAAAATGAAAATATTCAATTTTGAAGTCAGATTTCAATTTTTTCGTTTTCTGCAAAAAGTATCGAAATGAATTATTTTTTCGTTCTGTATACAGTTTTATATTTGCACCTAGATTAGTGGAACAGAGCAAAAAAATATTTATCTATAATTTTCGTTGAGTAAAATGGAGAATAGAATTTTGAGCTTAGCACTTGGTGGAGCCAAGTTGTAATCTAAACATTCGATTTCCTCATTTTAATCAACAAATATTAAATTTGGAATTTTTTCCTTCTGTAGGATTAAACAAATTTTAACTAGAATTATGCGTACAGAGCGAGAATATATAGAATTCAAATATTTTTCAAATAAAATGAAAATATCAATTTTTAGGTCAAATTTTGAATTCTTCGTTTTATCCAAAAAGTATCGAAATTAATTATTTTTTCGCTCTGTATGCAGTTTTATATTTGCACCTAGATTAGTGGAACAGAGCTAAAAAATATTTATCTATAATATTCGTTGAGTAAAATGGAGAATGGAATTTTAAGCTTAGCACTTGGTGGAGCAAAGTTGTAATCTAAAAATTCGATTTCCTCATTTTAATCAACAAATATTAAATTTGGAATTTTTTCCTTCTGTAGGATTAAACAAATTTTAACTAGAATTGTGCGTACAGAGCGATAAACTATCTAATTCTAATATTTTTGCTTAAAATGAAAATATTCAATTTTGAAGTCAGATTTCAATTTTTTCGTTTGATACAAAAAGTATCGAAATTAAATACTTTTTCGTTCTGTATACAGTTTTATATTTGCACCTAGATTAGTGGTACAGAGCAAAGAAATATTTATCTACAATTTTCGTTGAGTAAAATGGAGAATTGAATTTTGAGCTTAACACTTGGGTCCAACACCCTTAAACCAGAAAATGATCATTTACAGAAACTGAACCTGAGGATTTAATCAAAACCTTTATTCTCATTCCAGAAGCAAAACGAATAGGCAACTGAACGATCCTCGGCTAACTGCAGCTGCAGAGGCAGCTGTTGCTGAAGCAGAGGCCGAAGAACAAGCCTTAGCTGCAGCACTGGAGGCAAGATTAGCTCGTGGTAGAAGATCTCTCTGTCCAGAGGTAAAGCTCATCTTAAAAAAATCTTGAAAAAACTCAGCTAGAATCTCAACTCTCTCTCAGACCTAGGCTTCTCCAGCCAAAGAATATCTTTGCTACAGCTGATCAGTATTTCTTCTTATTTTAGCTCGACCGATTTCCAATATCGTCTTCTCGGTTTTCTTCAATCGGAGGTGGTTACGATGCGTTCAAGATGCCCCCAGTGAGGCGCCAGAGACGACCAAAGGGTCCGAGGAGTCCTCCAGATGATCTGAGGAGATACAGTTCAGTGACCTGCAGCAGTACAGGGAGCAGCTACCTGGAGAGAAGAGAATCAGCTACAACGTTGCCTTATCTTCCACCGCCTCCATCCCACCCACGGCATACACCTTCTTACGAAAAGCCCTGGGCCCTTTACCACCATGTAGAATATCCAATAGACATTCAGGTACGCATTAAAAGTAGCTTTTGAATCATACGGATTCAACGTACCATCAGCAAGAATTTCATCAGTAAAGAGATTGAAAATATATATTTCAGGGTGGCCACATGTCAGGGAAGTCAGGGAAGCCAGGGAAATGCGAGTAGTTTTCAGGGAAAATAGAAATTGACATTTATGCTAATTATGTTATTTTTGTCGTATTAGATATAGATTTTATAGTTTATTTAAAAGATTTTAGAAACTTCCCAAAGATTTCGAAGGATTATAAATAATTTCCAGGTATTCTCTGAGATTATCTAGGCTTCTAATGATTTCAAGACATTTTCAATAATTTTAAAGGAATTTAAGAGGTTTTTACGAATTTAAAAGGTTTAGTTGAATTTTAAAAGGAATTCATGAAATTTTAACAGATTTTTAAGGAAGTTTAGGGAATTCATAGAATTTTAAAGGTCTTCACGAGATTTTAAGGAATTTTAAAGTTCCTTGTGGAAGTTTAAAGGATTTTAAAAAACTTGTAAGAAATTAAAGAAATTTTGATTTTTTAAAGTAATTTTAAGAGATTTTAATGTTCTTCGTGGAATTTTAAAGGATTTCTTGTGATTTTTATGATTTTTAAATGGTTTTGTGAAATTTTACAAAATTTCAAGGGATTTTAATGTATTTTAAAGAATTTAATAGTTTTTCATGGAATTATGAAGGATTTTAAGGGAGTATAAAATTTCTCGTGGAATTTTAGAGAATTTTAAGAAATTTTGATTTTTTAACATTGATTTTAAGAGATTTTATTGAAAATCTTTAAAAGAACGTTACAGATATTAAATATTCCTTGTGGAATTAAAATAAATTTCAAAAATTATTTTTATTTTTAAAGGATTTTGGGACGTTTTTGTTTCCAAGAATTTTTATTTAGAGATTTTAATGTATTTTAGGGAATTTCAAAGTTCCTTATTGAATTTTAAAGAAGTTCACAAGATTTTTATGATTCGTACGAGATTTTGTGAAACTGTATAGGAGTTTTAAAAGATTTTGTTGAATTTTAAAAGGACTTTATGAAATTTTAAGAGATTTTTAAGGAAGTTTAGAGAATTCAAAGAATTTTAAGGAATTTTAAAGTTTCTTGAGAAATTTTAAAGGATTTCAGGAGATTTTTATGATTTTCTAAAGATTTTGTGGAATTTTAGAGAATTTTGAAAAGTATTAAAATATTACTTATAAAAGTTTTTTTAAGACTTTTAAAAGATTTAAAAGTTTTTCGTAAAACTATAATGGAATTGAAGAAACTTGTAAGAATTTTAAGAGATTTTAATCTTGATTTTGATGAATTATAAATATTCTTGTCGAATTTATAAGGGTTTCAAGAGACTTTCAAGAATATTAAGAAATATATACGTATTTTATGGGATTTTAAAGTTTTTCATAAAATTCTAAAAGATTTTAAGAAGCTTGTAAAAATTGTAAGTAATTTTGACATTTTATAAATGATTTTAAGGAATTTTAATTATCCTCATAGAATTAAAAAAAAATTTCAAGTTATTATTGATTTATAAAAGATTTTGTGAGATTTTTTATTTCCAGAGTTTTTTTTTAGAGATTTGAATGGACTTTAGGGAATTTTATAGAATTTCATTAGATTTTTGATTAGTAAACGATTTTGTAAAATAATTGTAAAGGCTTTCATGGAATTTTAAGATATTTAAAGATGTTTTTAGGAATTTCAAAAGATTTTAGCGAATTTTCAGGAATTTCAATAGGATTCCAATAATGTAAAGAAATTTTTGCGCATTTTAAAAGATTATGAAAATGTTTTATTGAATTTTAAAGGATCACAGGAAATTTTAAGAGATTTTTTAGGAATTTTAAAAGATTTTGAAGTTTTTCTTAGAATTTAAAGTATTTCAAAGAATTTTGAGGAGTTAAAAAAGATTAGTGAAAATTGAAGGGATCTCATGAAATATTAATTAATTTGATCCGATTTCGTGGAATTTTAAAATGTTTTTTGGAATTTCAAAAGATTTCAGCGAATTTTAAGGGATTTCAATAGGATTCCAATAACGTAAAGAAATTTTTGCGCATTTTAAAAGATTATGAAAATGTTTTATTGAATTTTAAAGGATCACAGGAAATTTGAAGTTTTTTTTGGGAATTTTAAAATATTTTGAATTTTTTCGTTGAATTTAAAGTATTTCAAAGGATTTTCAGGAATTTTAAAAAGATTAGTGAAAATTGAAGGGATCTCATAAAATATTAACAAATTTGAAGGGATGTAGTGGAACTTTAAGATGTTTCTAGGATTTCCAAGAACTGTCAATGAAATTTAACAGATCTTTTTAAAAGTTGTTGTAAATTCGAGAGATTTTTACGAATTTTAGATTTTGTGAATTGATTTTAAATTTCAAAAGATTTAAAATGATACTATTACACAAAATTTTTGAAAAATGTCAATAGTATTATTATTGAAAATTTATACGTAGTTTTAATACTTTTCTGTCATGGAAATTTGTCTGAAAGAAAATATCTAATTCAAATATTTGTTAAGTAAAATGTAAATATAGAATTTTGAAGTAAAATTTTGAATTCCTCGTTTTAAGGAAAAAGTATTAAAACTAAATATTTTTTCGCTCTGTACGCAGTCTTATATTTGAAATTAAATTAGTGCTACAGAGCGAAAAAAGGTTTATCTCTAATTTTCATTGAGTAAAGTGGAGAATGGAATTTTGAACTTAACACTTGGGTCCAACGTCCTTAAGAATTTGTGTTCTTCTTTTATTTGCAGGTAACTCAACCTACGCCGGATATGTCGCCCTGTGGAAGTGAGGCTGGCCTTTACACTGCGGGTGCGATGACGGCGAAGGCGCTCGCTTCCGGTAAACGTGCGCCCTTAGCTTCGATGACGAGCATGGACCCACCGGAACCAGATTCCAGGTCGCTGGGTTCGGACTCGGTCTTCCTGAACGAAAATGAAGACCTTGACACGGAGGACGAGGTCTCGGGATTTTCCACTGATTCCGATATCCCGGGACCCAGTTATCGTCAACCTCAGTTCCTGAGAGTACCGCCTAGTTCAAGACGTCCACTGGCTAGGTGGGACGACTGTGAAGGTTGTGTGCCTAGACGACGAACTGTGGGCAGGTCCTGCCGAACCTGCTTGACCATCAGTGCCACCATTGAAACTCCAAGACCCAAACTTAGGTCAATTACACATAATTGAATCTATATCTCTTTTGTTTTTGCAGAACTTAGGAATCTGGATAGAATATCGTCGCTACTAGTACATAAAATTTACCTTGGAGCCCAATTAATGCCTAGACTAATTAAAACCAATTGTTCCTTCATTTGGTGCATATTCAGAAAAAAATTTTAATTTTGGATCTCAGTCTAATATAAATTCTTTAATAAATGTGTTAATGGCGTTGGAGCCAATTTCCAATCTAAAAACACGATTTCTTCATTTTACTCAACAAATATTAAATTTGGAATTTTTTCCTTCTGTAGAATTAATTAACTTTTAAATAGAATTATGCGTACAGAGCGAGAAAATATCTAATACAATTATTTTTTAAGTAAAATGAAAATATTGAATTTTGAAGTCTGATTTTGAATTCTTCGTTTTATGAAAAAAATATCGAAATTAAATATTTTTCGCTTTGTACGCAGTCTTATAATTGAAAAAAGATCAGTGCTACAGAGCGAAAAAATATTTATCTATAATTTTCGTTGAGTAAAATAGAGAAGTCAGGAGGAAAAAAGTTTGTCAAGGAAATGTCTGGGATTTGATTTTTAAAAGATTTATTGAGATTTGTTATTTCAAGAGTTTTTTTTAGAGATTTTCATGTATTTTAAGGAATTCAGCGAATTTTAAAGGATTTCAATAGATTTCCAATAATTTAAAGAAATTTGTGTGCATTTTAAGAGATTTTAAAATTGCTCGTGAAATTTTGATATATTTCATGAGATTCTGAAAATTTTTAATAGAATTTTAAAGAATTACAGGAAATTTTAAAAGATTTTGAAGTTTTTCTTGGAATTTAAAGTATTTTAAAAGATTTTCAGGAATTTTAAGAAGATTGGTGAAACTTGAAGGGATATCATGAAATATTGACAAATTTGAAAGGGTTTCGTGGAATTTTAAGATGCTTCTAATAATTTTAAAAAATCTCAATGAATTTTAAGAGATTTCAAAAGTTGTAAATTTGAGAGTTTTAATTTATTTGAATAATGATAAATTTTATAATTTATTTAAAGAATTTTAGAAACTATTAAAATATTTCGAAGGATTATAAATAATTTTTAGGTATTCTCTGAGATTCTCTGGGTTTCTAATGATTTCAAGACATTTTCAATAATCTTAAAGGATTTTAAGAGGTTTTTTGGAATTTCAAGTGATTACAAGTTATTTGTATAATATTTAGAAGGAATTCATACAATTTTAACAGATTTGTAAGGAAGTTTTTATCGAATTCAAAGAATTTTTAGGAATTTTAAAATTCCTTGAGAAATTTTAAAGGATTTCAGGAGATTTTTATGATTTTCTAAAGATTTTGTGGAATTTTGAAAAATTTTCAACAATTACAAAAGTTTTTTTACGTATTTTATGGGATTTAAAAGTTTTTCGTGGAATTATAAAGGAATTTAAGAATCTTGTAAGAATTTTAAGAGATTTTAAGGAATTATGAATAATTTCGTGGAATTTAAAAGGATTTTAAGAAATGTAAGCATGTAACTTTAAATTTTAAGCATGTATGAATTTTAAGAAATTTTAATTATTTGTAAGTGATTTTAGAGAATTTAAATTTTCCTCATTGAATTTTAAAGGATTTCACAAAATTTTTATGATTTATAAAAGATTCTGTAGAACTTTAAGGAATTTCAATAAGCTTTCAAGAATTTTAAGAAATCTTTACGTATTTTAAGGGATTTAAAATTTTTTCGTGGAATTCTAAAGGAATTTAAGAAGCTTGTAAGAATTTAAAGAAATTTTGATTTTTAAAGTAATTTTAAGAGATTTTAATGTTCTTCGTGGAATTCTAAAGGAATTTAAGAAGCTTGTAAAAATTGTAAGTAATTTTGAAATTTTAAAAATGATTTTAAGGAATTTTAATAGTCCTCATAGAATTACAAAAAATTTGAAGTCATTTTTTATTTTTGAAAAATTTTGTGAGATTTTTTATTTCAAGAGTTTTTTAGAGATTTTCATGCACTTTAGGGAATTTTAAAAGAATTTCGCGAGATTTTTATGATTTGTAAACGATTTTTTAAAATAATTGTAAAGGATTTCATGAAATTTTAAATATTGTATAGTGGAATTTTAAGATATTTCAAGATGTTTTTAGGAATTTCAAAAGATTTCAGCGAATTTTAAGGGATTTCAATAAGTTTCCAATAATTTAAAGAAATTTTTGTGCATTTTAAGAGATTTTAAAATTCCTCGTGGAATTTTAATATATTTCACGAGATTCTAAAAATGTTTTATAGAAATTTGAAGGATTACAAGAACTTTTAAGAGATTTTTAGGAATTTTAAAAGATTTTGAAGTTTTTCGTGAAATTTAAAGTATTTCAAAGGATTTTGAAAAAATTTTGAAAAAAATTTGATAAATTTTAAAAAGATCAATGAAAATTGAAGGGATCTCATGAAATTTCAATTAATTTTAAGATTCCAAAAGTAGTAAATTCAAGAGACTTATAAAAATGTTAAATGTGAACTGATTTTAAATTTCAAAAAATTTTAAGTGATATTATTGAAAATTTTTACGCATTTTTAATATTTTTCTGTCAGGCAAATTAGTCAGAAAGTCAGGGAAAACTCAGAAAAATTGAAAAATTGAATCTTGTGGCCACCTCAATATTAATCTCAACACTTGGGTCCAACACCCTTAATTTCTTTACATAGAATTTATTCGCAAGAGGATCAGGAGCCTTTTACCAATTTAGTCTTTTACCAATGTCCTCCTCAAATATTTATCAGGATTTAAAGACTTTCATTTCAGACTTTCAGTAAAAAAAATTTTAAATTAAAGCGATAAGCAAGGAGGGGAGTGAGTCCTGTGGGGATTTAAGTAGAGCTCTTAAACTGTGTACTGCGATATAGTTGCTCGTAAACTCCCCGTATCGGTTGGAGGAAGATCGGAAAGTTTAATCTTACTTTGAAGCGCCTTTGAGATGATTATGGTGTATTGATTATTTGCTTAAAGGGATTGTGAAATCAGCTATTGAGAATATTTCAAATATTTTATTTATTAGATTTGAAATATTTTATATTTAAATTTGAAATATTTTATTTAGATTTTAAATATATCATTTAGATCTGAAATATTTTATTTAGATTTTAAATATTTCATTTAGATCTGAACTATTTTATTTAGATCTGAAATATTTCATTCAAACTTGAAATATTTATTTTAAATCTAAAATTTGAAACATAAAAATTGATCTGAAACTAAAAATACTTTTGATTACAGGTCGACAATCAGCTCAAGCAGCAGCAGCACACTACACTCACCTCCACACTCTCCACCAATTGAGCTCAGACAGAGACCACCTGGGCCCGGGCAACCGCCAGATTCGCCTCCACCCCGGTCCCAGGAGACGCTCTTCTAGATCCTCGCATTCTTTCAGAAAAGGAATTAAATGATCCTAGTTCATTTTTCACATCGCGACAAATCCGCCAATTCCGAATCCGCACCGGATTTCAGATACAGAGATTCAGTTTGGGTCGTTTGCATCGAAAGAAGACTGTTTGAAGTTACAAACTCAGAAGAGAAGCGTCCAAACTTCCCTAAATTAAAAACAATTAAAATACTTTATACGTTCTCTCCCGATCTGAGGAATAAATCTCAAGGCACGAGTGACTTCAAAAATTTTCTACTCGCTGATGGAGAAGCAGCAAAAGTTTCCAATATCTAGGTAGATCCCTATCATTTCTGGAAGACCGAAACGAGAGCAATTCCGGCTTACGTCGGTTAATCGAGAAACGTTTCGCATCCACTAGCAACTTGCATCCCTCGTTGACTCTTTTGTGAACCAGGGATTAACTCTCCGTCCACCAGAAAACGCAAGTGGTGAAGAATTGCGAAATTGTGGCTTCAATGGGAAAAGAGAAGAAAACTTGCTGAAGAGCAAGTTTTGAAGAGGAATTTTGAGCAGGAGATTTAGATTAAGGTGGAGATAGAGAGGCTGGAACAGGAGGATTTTTAATTAGAGAATTGATACCAGAAAGGAAAATCAAAAGTTTCGGAAAATTCGGACACTTTGTATTCGAGGTGCCTAGAAATTTGTTTTCTAATTCGAGTTCTAGATACGTTTGTATAATCAGATTCAATGAAGATGTATAGCAGCGATAAATCACTCCTGTTCTTAATTCAGGCTCTTTGCTTTACCAGAAACTAAGAATAACTGAAAATTCTAAAGCTTGTAAGCTGTGGCTATGCATATATAACAACGTTCTAATTACGGTTCGTTGTAATTGAAAGAGGGAAGCTGCTTGAATAATGATGCATTGAATAACTTCTGGCTTCCAGGCATTTTTCTACGATAGGGTTTTTATTTAACTAAAGATTATAATTATAGCAATTATTCAAGTTTCAAGAGGTCATAGAAAATTGTCTAAGGGTGTTGAAGCCAAGTTTTAATCAAAAAATTCGTTTCTTCATTTTACTCAGCAAATATTAAATTTGCAATATTTTCTCTTTGTAGGATTAAACAACTTTTAAATAGAATTAAGCGTACAGAGCGAGAAAATATCTAACTCAAATATTTTTGCTTAAAATGAAAATATTAAATTTTTAAGTCAGATTTCAATTTTTTCATTTTATGCAAAAAGTAACGAAATTTAATTTTTTTTCGCTCTGTATGCAGTCTTATATTTGAGAAAAGATTAGTGCTACAGAGCGAAAAAATATTTATCTATAATTTTCATTGAGTAAAATGGAGAATTTAATTTCGAGCTTAACATTTGGGTCCAACGTCCTTAAAGATTGGGTTGAAGATTCAGATGTCTAGTCTGACGATTTTTTCTTTTTATATTCAATAGAATAAAAATATTTTTAAAAAACGTTTCCAAAGCCCAACATTTTTATTTATTGTCTGGCAGAAATTTACTTAGCGTTGTTCGAAATTTTAAAAGCTTTCTTAAAATTTAATGGAATTTTAAACAGACTTTAAAAAATTGCAAAAGGTTTTAATAATTTTTAGGACTTTTTCCGAATTTCCAGGATTTGTTTTTCAAATTGGGATTTCCAGAAATTTTGAATTCAAAGAATTTAAGGAATTTTAGGAAATTTTGAAGAGTTTTCACAAATTTTTTTTTAAGTATTTTCAGGGATTTAAAGTTTTTTCGTGGAATTATAAAGGAATTTAAGAAGCTTGTAAGAATTTAAAGAAATTTTAATTAATTTAAAGTGAATTTAAAGAATTTCAATTTTCCTCGTGGAATTTTATAGGATTTCATGAGGTTTTAAGAGATTTTTAAGGATGTTTAGGGAATTCGAAGAATTTTAAGGAATTCTAAGGTTCCTTGAGAAATTCTAACGGATTTTAAAAGATTTTTATGATTTTATAAAAATTTTGTACATATTTAAGGAATTTCAAGAGGTTTCAAGACTTTAAAAAAATCTTTACGTATTTTAAGGCATTTAAAAATTTTCGTTGAACACTAAAGGATTTTAAGAAGCTTGTAAAAATTGTAAGTAATTTAGTCATTTTAAAAATAATTTTAAAGAATTTTAATATAGTCCTCATTGAATTTTAAAAAATTTCAAGTCATTTTTAATTTTTTTTTAATTTTGTGAGATTTTGTATTTCAAAAGTTTTTTTTATAGATTTTAATGTACTTTAGGGAATTTCAAAGAATTTCGCGAGATTTTTATGATTTTTTAAACGATTTTGTAAAATAATTGTAAAGGATTTCATGGAATTTTAAGATATTTAAAGATGTTTTAGGAATTTCAAAAGATTCCAGCGAATTTTAAGGGATTTCAATAGGTTTCCAATAATTTAAAGAAATTTTTGTGCATTATAAGAGATTTTAAAATTCCCCATGGAATTTAAAAATATTTCATAAGATTTTGAAAATGTTTTATGGGTCCAAATTAGGATTTCCAGAAATATTGTAGGATCCTATGTGATTTCGTGTAATTTTCAGGAATTTTAGAAACTTCAAGAAATTTGAAGGGACTTTAAGAGCTTTTAAGAGATTTTACGAGATTTCAAGAAATTTCAAGGGATTTTAATGTACTTCATGGAATTTTGAAATATTTTAAAGGATTTTAAGAAATTTAAATGATCTTTAAAGAAGATTTAAAAAATTTCAAATAATTTAAAAATATGTCATGAGATTTCATTTTATTTCGTCTATATTAGAATCAGTTCCTTGAAATTCCTTAAAGTCACTTTAAATCTGATTAAATCCCTTAAAGTGTCTTGAAATCTTGTGAAAATTCTTAAATATCCGAAATCATTTTAAACACTTTTGCAAATCATTGGAAGTTGCTTAAAATCTCGTAAAATTCCAGACAATTCCAGGTAAATTTCTGCTAGTAAATAAATAAAAATAAAAAATATTTATTGGAACTCTTTTATTTTGATATTCTTAATCTAATAAATATAAAAAATTAAAAAAATAAAAAAACTTAATCAGACTGGACGTCTGAAACTTCAACCTGATCCCTGAAAGGAAATCCTAAAGTTGTTTCTTAAGGGTGTTGGAGCCAAGTTCCAATCTAAATATTCGATTTCCTCATTTTACTCAACAAATATTAAAATTGGAATTTTTTATCTCGGTAGAATTAATCAATTTTTAACTAGAATTATGCGTAAAGAGCGAGAAAATATCTAAGTCAAATATTTTTTGCTTAAAATAAAAATATTAAATTTTTAAGTCAGATTTCAATTTTTTCATTTTATACAAAAAGTAACGAAATTAAATTTTTTTTCGCTCTGTACACAGTCTTATATTTGAAAAAATATCAGTGCTACAGTGCGAAAAAATATTTATCTACAATTTTAATTGAGTAAAATGGAGAATAGAATTTTGAGCCTAAAATTTGGGTCCAACGCCCTTAAAATTTAAATTTGTGTCTTAAATTTCTGAATTTTAAACTCTGAGAAGAGACGTAAGCATTTCGTAGAAAAAAAAAGAACTCGTGCCTAATCTACCAAATTCGGGAGGAGCGTCTGATAACAAAAATAAGCAACGAAAGCAATTCAAGCGACAATCTACAGAAAAGAAACCATTGCGCCGTAAACGATCGAGAATCGAAGAAAATTGAAATAAAAAGAGACGAATAAATAAGAGATAAAAAGACGATAATGAAAAACTAAATATAAAGATTGAAATAATGTAGGAAGCTCAACAGAACTTCTCCTTCAGGTTTTGCCTGCGAGTGATAAAGAGATTTATTAGGGCGGAAGATACGGAATTATTTTTATACAAACGTGATGATAATTTGTGAACTTATAAAAAAAAAACTCTGAGAGGTGAGGCTCTATTGGAGAGTCACTGGGTAATTTCGAAGAAGCGAAAACTTAAAAAGTATTTAAAATGCAACCGGCTCTGTTCGGGATCGTTGTTTTGTTTATATATGTGTAAATATATAAAATTAGGACGAGGGTCACTCACTTATTGTTAGTAGTTTCTAAAGTATTTGTATATAATAAATTTTGTAGATAAATTCATGTAATCTAAAAATTTGTATAATTAAGGCCATGTAAGACTTACGGTATCCCTACTTTACCGACATTTTTCTCTGTAACGCTACGTCGGTAAGGTAGGGATCGGGTAAGTCTTAAATGGCCTTAATTTCCATAATTAGTAAAAAAAATTGATAACGTGTATTTTTATGTTTTATAATCTGGGTCGCGTATTGTAAATGCGTAGCTGGAATTTGAAAATTAATTCAAAATATTTATTTACAAAAGGGTTCTGATGTGAAGAATAAAAATCGATTTTTCGTGAGTGGCCCTTCAAACCAAAATAACGCGAAATCAGGAAACAAATCCGTATTTCCACTACGTGTCTATTATTAAGGACTGTAAATTAAATTTTGGGTGTGCGTGTACGTGTCTATATTAATTTGCGTACGGTAGGTAGGTACCGTGTACTGATGCACTTGCACTTATTATAAAACTCCGAGCAGGTTTCGACTCATTCAAGATCATAAAAAATTCACTGAGAAATTCCCTTCTGGCGTTAAGGGCGTTGAACCCAGGTGTTAAGCTCAAAATACCATTCTCCATTTTACTCAATAAAAATTGTAGATAAATATTTTTTTGCTCTGTAGCACTAATCTTTTTTTAAATATAAGACTGCGTACAGAGCGAGAAAATATTTAATTTTGATACTTTTTGCATAAAACCAGGAATTCAAAATCTAAGTTCAAAATTCAATATTTTCATTTTAAGCAAAAATATTTGAATTAGATAGTTTATCGCTCTGTACGCATAATTCTAGTTAAAATTTGTTTAATCCTACAGAAGGAAAAAATTCCAAATTTAATATTTGTTGATTAAAATGAGGAAATCAAATTTTTAGATTACAACTTGGCTCCACCAAGTGCTAAGCTCAAAATTCCATTCTCCATTTTACTCAACGAATATTATAGATAAATATTTTTTCGCTCTGTAGCACTAATCTTTTTTCAAATATAAGACTGCGTACAGAGCGAAAAAATATTTAATTTCGTTACTTTTTGCATAAAATGAAAAAATTAAAATCTGGCTTAAAAATTGAATATTTTCATTTTAAGCAAAAAATATTTGACTTAGATATTTTCTCGCTCTGTACGCATAATTCTATTTAGAAGTTGTTTAATCCTACAAAAGGAAAAAATTCCAATTTTAATATTTATTGAGTAAAATGAAGAAATGGAATTTTTAGATTAGAACTTGGCTCCAACACCCTTAATCTCACTTTTTCTTTAAATTCATTGATTCCGTCTGGATTTTTTTCAGTTTCTTTTTAATTACATTGAAATTTTCTGAATTCTTTTGAATTCAAGTGTAAATTAAAATTACTGGTACTTAATCCTTTGTAAGTCCTTAAAATATTCTGAAGTAACGAAAGTATTCTGCAATTTCGTAAAATTCTTATGAGAAAAGAGTTCCTAATCAATATTTTGAGGATTAAGAATATCAATTGTACTTATTTTTTTTTTTGTGTAAAATTTAAAATTGTTTAGAATTGCGAATGGCTTGAAATAAATTTATCAAAGTTTCTGTTTTAGGTCTGGATTCGTAAGAAAAAATGTCCTTAATTTTTCACGAGCTGAGTTAAGTTCTCGAATCGAGAACTGGCTTTTGTTTCTTAGAGCTTGGTGCACTCTCGAAGGACTTCTTTTTAAAAAATGTCGTCATGACAAAGGACAAGCACATTACTCTCTCCCTCTCTCTGTCTCTCTCTGAGAGCTCGATTCCTGCTTGGAGGATGTAAAATAAGCAAGATACAGTTGCTAGTGAGTTACTGAGTTGTTCGTACGACAACGGTGTACTATATATATTATACATACGTATAGCTAGGTGTAAATATATTCTGGTAAGAAATATGTCGAAAAAGAGGAATTTAATGCTGTATAATTGAAGAGGAGATTTATATTAACAATTTCATGAAAAATATATTCAAGGATCGAAAAATAAAGACACTTGAAAATTAGGTTGAAGTTTCAGACGTCCGGACGATTTTTTAACTTTACATTTATTGGAATAAAAATATAAAAAAAGCTTCCAAAACACACGATTTTTATTTATTCACTAGCAGGAATTTATAGTCAGAATTGCCTAGAATTTTTAGAGATTTCATAGAATTTTAAAGAATTTTAAGAGATTTTATTTGATTTTTAGGATTTAAAGGGATTTTTAAAAGTGTTGAAAGAGTTTTCAAAATATTTTTTCTGTGATTTTACAAGATTTCAAGAACTTTCACTGATTTTCATAAATTTAAAGAAATTGGAAGAGATTTCAAGATATTTCAAGAGATTTTAATGAACTTCAAGGGATTTTGCTTGAACTCTCTTGAAATCCCTTTCAATATCTTGAAATCCTTGAAGATCACTTAAAATCTTTATTAATGCTTTAAAGTCTATTTAAAATCCCTTTTAATTCCCGAAAATTACTCAAAATATCCTAATAATATCAAAACATCAAAATATCTTAAAATTCCCTAAATTCATTTGAAATCCATTGAAAATCCTTAAAGTCACTTAAAATGTATTTAAAAATCTCGAAATCATTTTAAATTATTCTAAATCTATTGAAATCGTTTAAAATATTTCGAAATTTTTGAAGAAAAAAAAAATGCGTCTAAATAGTCGACTGAAACTTCAGCCCAATCACAGGATTAAATTTTAAGGGTGTTGGACCGAAGTGTTAAACTCAAAATTAAATTCTCCATTGTACTCAATGAAAATTATAGATAAATATTTTTTCCCTCTGTAGCACTAATCTTTTTTCAAATACAAGACTGCTTACAGAGCGAAAAAATATTTAATTTCGATACTTTTTGCATAAAATGAAGAATTCAAAATGTGACTTCAAAATTCAATATTTTCATTTTACTTAAAAAATATTTGAATTAGATATTTTCTCGCTCTGTGCGCATTATTTTTAGTCAAAAAATTATTAATTCTACAGAGGGGAAAAATGGAAAATTTAATATTTGTTGAGTGAAATGAAGAAATCGAGATTTTAGATTGGAAATTGTCTCCAACACCCTTAAGTTATAAGAAATAAGGAAAAAACAAAGATATAAATACATGACTATATTAAAGAGGAGGAAGCTTTGAGAAAGGAAGGCTTGACACTTTAATCGTCGACGGAAAGAAATTTTTTGTTTTGTGAAAATAAAAGTTTTGCGGAAAAAAAAGGAAACTGAGTTTAACTAGTGGGTTGAAGTTTCAGACGTCTTATAAAGAAAATTTTTATTTTTATTTTTTTTTGTATTTTTTGGATTAAGAATATCAAAAAATTTACCAAAATCATTTTATTTTTATTTATTTACTAGTGGAAATTAATAAAATATTATTATTAATTAATATGTTTATTATTATGTTTAATATTATGTGACTTTAAGGCCATGTAAGACTTACCCGATCCCTAACTTACCAACATTTTTTCTCTACAACCCTACGTCTACATTAATTATGATATCAAACTAAAAGTTTCTAAAATTAAAGCTAAAATATTAAGCTACGTTTATCTGGTCCTAAATATTGACATTTAAAAAAAAATCTTTTCAAAAAATTTTTTTTTATTTTTACAAAAATTTAAGACCAGATAAATATACCTTAGCATATTTTCTTTAATTTCAGAAATTTTCAATTTGATATTTCAATAAATGTAGACGTAGCTTTGCAGAGAAAAAAATGTCGGTAAGGTAGGGATCGGGTATTTCTTACATGGCCTTAAGGAATTTTAAGGGATTTCAAGAAATTTTAATGACAAGTGATTGCAAAGAATTTCAATCCCTCAAAATCCCTTACTTGAAATTCTTTAAAAACTTTTAAATCTTCTGTAAATGTTTTAAAATTGTCTATAATATATAAAAATATCTTGAAATTAATTAAAATCTCTTTTGAAACATCTTTTTAACTCTTAGAAAAATCCCTTGAAATTCTTTAACATTACTATAAATCTCTTAAAATCCTTTTATAATTTTTTAAATCTAAAATCTCTTGAAAGTCCTTAAAATTATTAAAAATCTTTTGCAAATTCCTCTAAATTCTCTAAAATTGCTCCTAACTATAAATAAAAATTTTGAGTTTTAGAAACAGTGAAAAACTTTTTTTATTATTATTCCAATAAATCTACAAAAAATCGTCACACTACACGTCTGAAACTTCAACCCAATATTTTAACTCGCAGTAAAATTGTTCAAGCGTTCCTCTCGTCATGTCTATTGTCCTCGAAAAATATTAGGAGCTTGAAAGCGTAAGTGCTGCCGAATTGCCAAATGTAACAATCAAATTGTGTCTAATTGAGAACATACGAATTTTCCAAAAAGGAAAGAAAGAAAGAGACAATTGAAGTGTGTTGTCTGTGTGATATTGGGTGGAGGGGGGGGGGGGGGTGAAAAATGGACTCATTTTCAAATTTTGGAATTTTTAAAAATTCTATAAAATCAAGGAGACTTCACGTACTTTTGCAAATGGGTCACAAAAAATTAAAGA
Organism: Synergus umbraculus; assembly: GCA_900474325.1. NCBI lineage: Eukaryota > Metazoa > Arthropoda > Insecta > Hymenoptera > Cynipidae > Synergus > Synergus umbraculus. The sequence continues at coordinate 22,549 of UCOK01018197.1, read as the reverse complement.
AAGTTAGCTTAAGGGCGTTGGACCCAAGTGTTGAGCTCAAAATTCAATTTTTTATTTTACTCAACGAAAATTATAGATAAATATTTTTTCGCTCTGTAGCACTAATCTTTTTTGAAATATAAGACTGCGTATAGAGCGAAAAAATATTTAGTTTCGATACTTTTTGCATAAAACGAGGAATTCAAAATTTGACTTCAAAATTTAATATTTTCATTTTATTTAAAAAATATTTGAACAAAATATTTTCTCGCTCTGTACGCATAATTCTAGTTAAAATTTGTTTAATCCTACAGAAGGAAAAAATTGCAAATTTCATATTTGTCAAGTAAAATGAAGAAATAAAATTTTTAGATTAGAACTTGGCTTCATCAAGTGCTAAGCTCAAAATTCCATTCTCCATTTTACTCAACGAATATTATAGATAAATATTTTTTCGCTCTGTAGCACTAATCTTTTTTCAAATATAAGACTGCGTACACAGCGAAAAAATATTTAATTTCGTTACTTTTTGCATAAAATGAAAAAATTAAAATCTGGCTTCAAAATTGAATATTTTCATTTTAAGCAAAAAATATTTGACTTAGATATTTTCTCGCTCTGTACGCATAATTCTATTTAGAAGTTGTTTAATCCTACAAAAGGAAAAAATTCCAAATTTAATATTTATTGAGTAAAATGAGGAAATCGAATTTTTAGATTACAACTTGGCTCCACCAAGTACTAAGCTCAAAATTCCATTCTCCATTTTACTCAACGAATATTATAGATAAATATTTTTTCGCTCTGTAGCACTAATCTACTTTCAAATATAAGACTGCGTGCAGAGCGAAAAAACATTTAGTTTTAATACTTTTTGCATAAAACGAGGAATTCAAAATCTGACTTCAAAATTCAATATTTTCAATTTTACTCAAAAAATATTTGAGTTAGATATTTTATCGCTCTGTACGCATAATTCTAGTTAAAAGTTGCTTAATCCTACAGAAGGAAAAAATTTCAACTTTAATATTTCTTGAGTAAAATGAGGAAATCGAATGTTTAGATGATAACTTGGCTCCAACACCCTTAATCTAGCCCCTAGATTATAGAGAATGGGTCGACTATAGTGTTCAATCAATTACGTTTAAACTCCCTGATAATCGACTAGGTAAATCTTTTCTCGGTGCCTTTCTCTTTCTATCGCACTTCTTCCACTGTTCTATACAACAAAGGAAAAAAAAACCCTTTCATTCCCCGAACGTAGATTCATATTAGCGGAAGCACGACCAGGACAATTAACTTTCAATTTTGTCCTGTTTCCACTCCAATCGAAAAATTGTCTGCACTAATTAGAAGAAGAGTATTTCAAACAAAGAAAATCAGAAGAAAAGTCAGAGGGATAGAAAATAGAAAAACTAAATTAAAAAATTAAATAAACAATCAATTTACATTTCCCAGAATTTCATCCTCTCTTTTATTGATCTCGCAACTATCTCGTTACTCTAATTAGTTCAAGAAAAATGCGACTCGTATTTTCGAAACGAGGTCGTTGTTACAAAAAGAGGATTTAAATTAAAAAATTAAATTTACAAATTGTCGACCTCAACCCGCATTTCAAATTAAATTTTTATATACAAAAAATGCAATTTTTCAAGAAAAAAATACATTTTTCAGTAAATACTTAGAATTCTAAATAAGGATAGTGGGAATAAAATTTAAAGTGACAATCAAAATGAATTTTAATTACAGAAACGAAGGTAGAATATTTTAACGATAATTTTCATTAAAATAAAAAAAAAGAGTAAACCAGTCTGGATAGAAAAGAGGTATTTATAAAAAATTGGGGTCGATATCTTCTAGTTTTCTGGGACACTTTTTTTTTCTTCTTGAGAAGCAAACCGAAGTAAAGCGTCAATTTTCACTCAATGTGAATTCCGTATATAGATTCTGATCGGAATTTCTGAATGTTGGAGAAAAGCGCATTAAGGAGGTGAGGGGGTGGGGGGAAGGTGGAAAATCGCGCTGGGAAATGTCATTTATATCCTCGTTTATATCGACGTCGTGTGAATTTAATCTCTCTAGTGAATTTAGACCTTCATACTTTTATAATGTTTCTATATACACTCTTCGACTAGGACTTTTAAGTCTTTTAAGAAACAGTTATAGGACTCGAGATTTTCTAGACAATACCTGGGATAGTTCAAGTCATAGATTCCATCCTTCTGAAAAAAATACGCTAAAACAATCTGCTTCATTTTTTTCAGACGTTCTCTATTTGAATATCACAGAATAATTTAAAAATTTTCAATTTTTACCTTTTATTCTGTTTTTTATTTTCTTATTGTAATTTTGATAGTTGATTAAGGATGTTGGAGACAAGTTCTAATCTCAAAATTCGATTTCTTCATTTTACTCAACAAATATTAAATTTGAAATTTTTTTCCTTTTGTAGAATTAATTAATTTTTAACTAGAATTATGCGTACAAAGCGAGAAAATATCGAATTCAAATATTTTTTGAGTAAAATGAAAATATTTAATTTTGAAGTCAGATTTTGAATTCTTAGTTTTAGGATTGGGTTGAAGCTTCAGACTTCTAGTCTGATTTTTTTTACATTTATTGGAATAATAAAAAAAAAAAGTTTCCACTGTTCTCAAAACAAATAATTTTTATTTATTTACTAGGAGCAATTTTAGAGAATTTAGAAGAATTTTTAAGAGATTTTATAAGATTTCGAAAATTATAAAAGGATTTCAAGCGTTTTATAGGATATAATTTATAAAATATATTTTAGGAATTTAAAGGGATTTTTAAGAAAGTTGAAAAGAGTTATCAATAGATTTTTTTCAGAGATTTCACAAAGTTTCAAAAGAGATTTTAACTGATTTTAATGAATTTTAAGAGATTCCAAGATATTTTCAAGAGATTTTAATGAACTTGAATTTTGATATATTTTAAAAAGTTTTAAGACACTTACAAAAGATAACAAATTTGTGAAAGAATTTTAAGTAATTTTAAGGGATTTTAAGGAATTTTATTTAATTTACTCCACTTTAGAATATAAATTCCTTAAAATTTCTTAAAATCATTTTAAATGTTTGGAAATTCTTTGCAAATTTTTTAACTCTCTTTAATTCTTTTGAAATTTATTGAAATTCCTTAAAGTTACTTAAAATCTGAAAAAAATCCTTTAAGGTATTTTGAAATCTTGTGAAATCTATAAATATCTGTCTAAAAATCTCTGGAATGAAAACTTGAAATTTCAGAGAATTTCAAGATATCTTCATGAACTTCAAAGGATTTTTAAAAGAATTCAAAACAGTTTAAGGATTTTCACAAGATTTCAAGGGATTTTTATATTATTTATCAAAAGGCCATTCCAGAGATTTTTAGAAATTTCTATAGATTTCACAAGATTTTAGTGATAAGTGATTGTAAGGAATTTCAATGGATTTTAAAAGAAGAGTTTAAAGATTTTCAAAAGATTTCAAAACATTTAAAGTGATTTTAAGAAATTTTAAGGAATTTATTCTAATGTGGAGTAAATTCTTTAAATTTCTGAAATTTAAACAAAAATTTAAAAGAATTTAAAAAATTTAAATTAAAACAAATCTAAAATTTAAACGAAAATTAAATTCTTTAAATTTCTTTAAATTTCTGAAATTCTTTAAAAACTTTTAAATCTTCTAAATGTCTTGAAATTTCTTGAAATCTCTTAAAATTCGTTAAAATTCCTTAAAATCAACTCAGATGTCTTGAAATCTTGTGAAATCTGAAAAAATCCATTGATAACTTCAGCTTTTTTAAAAATCCCTTTAAATTCCGAAAATCAATCAAAATCCCTTAGCAATTCTTGAAATTCCTTAAAATTACTCTGAATCTCTTGAAATCCTTTTACAATTTTTGAAATCTTATAAAATCTCTTGGAATTCCTTAAGATTATTGAATATCTTTGTCAAATCTTCAAAGAATAGAATTTTGAGCTTAGCACTTGGCTCCAACGTCCTTAAAATATGAAAAATGAGAATTGTGCAATTAAGAACACTACTTTCAAGGAATAATTGGATTCTTTTTTTTTTTTTTAATAAAAAAGAGAATAAAGGATTGAGGCATATTGCTGTAGCGAATTATCTCCACACATCTGTGCCTTCATCAATCATCCAACTCTTTCAGGTTTAAAGAACTCTAGCCATTTTCAACTCTCATGCATACAATTTTTTTACCATCACTCTCTACTTCTACTATTCCGTCTCAAAATTACGGATAAAAATTTCACGAATTTATATTCTAAATCCCCGAAATTTTCCCTCTTAGGCTGTTTATGAAAAATTTAGGAAAAGTGTTTATTTTTCAAATGCATTTCATTACTGTTATTCAATGTCATTTATTTGATCGATTTAAAATAAATTAAATATTTTTCAACTATATTCTAGAGGAACTTAAAAATTCCCTAACATTATTTTAATGCAGACAATACTAGAAAGTGTTCTAAAACCTCTGGACAATCTAGGGAAATAGTGCCTCTAGAATTAATTTTAATTAATTCATTTTAAATAATTCATTTTAATTAATTTTTTCATGAATTTCAATTTTAATTACTTTTGTATTTCTCGGTATTTGTCATATTTTTAATTATCAACTGTAATTTTATGGAAGTTGGCTAAAGTCGGATAAGCACCAGAACACAGTGTTCGATTAGACAAACCAGGTCCCTACTCATTTATTTATTATGAGAGATTTAATCAAAATACAATTAATTTAATTAAAACAAAAGAAAAATATTTTTATTATATTATATGGAGGATTTAAAATATTGTGAGACAATCGAACACTGGGTACAAAATTCACGACTCCGAGGACAATTAAAAACAAGACAAAATTAGGAGAAAAACGTTGAATTTTTAGACGAAGACTTATAAAAACGTGTGAAAGTGATTTTAAAAGGGACGAATTAGACCCAAGTTTTTAATAACACAAAAATTGCTTTTTATATCCATTTTTAAATTCATATAATTTATATATTTTATATTTATATATTATTTATATTTATATATCTATATATTTATTAATTTATATAATTTCTAATGCAGATTATAAATTTAAATATAATAATATATGCAGAATTTAATTAAAATTTGGTTACTGAATATAAGTCCAATTTCGTCCCTATGAATGTATGATTCAAAATATTGATGGAATGAATGTTGGAAAGAAAGTTTGAGAAAATGAAAGGAAAATGACGAAGAAAATTCGAAAGCGTTCGACACGCCGTAAACTATATAAGTGACTATTATAAGAATGAATCTTGTAAATTAGTCTGTAAAAAGGAAAGAAATATTAATTAATAAAAATAGGTGCAGTCGTTAAGATTCCCTTTTGTAAATAATTCAGCGAGAATCGTGCGAGTAGTTCTCTAAAGAGGACATATTGCGTTATGTTATATATATTATACATATATATATATATATATGATACACATATAATTTAGTAGACAAATTAATTTTTAAAAAAGAGCGAGACACAAAAAACTACAGTAAGAAAATGGCCTCAAGTGTCAGAAAATTTTCTCTGTCTGAATAACTTTCAATAATTTTAATTGACACTTTACTTTGATATTGAAATGGAAATCTTCAACTTATAAAGTCTTTTATTTAATTTATAAATGTTTACTAAAATTATATTTTTTTGTTGAAAGACTGTCGTTGAATAAGATTTTTATCGTGAAATAATTACGATAAGTTATCTGTTACTTGAAACATTAAAACAGTGCAAAAAAAGTTGATAAAAAAAAATAGAGAGAAACATGATAGAAAAATACAATTATACTGTCACACATAAACACAAGTAAATTGCAGACAAAAAATCTACACAAAGTGTTAACGAATTGGAATAAATGTTACAAATATATTTACACTCTTGTCAAGTTTCATTTATTCCACTCCTTTATTAATTATTGTATTTATAATTATAGATTATTTATAGCCTCATTTTATTTTTGATTTCGCTCCTTATAATATCTCCCAAGATTCTCAACGCCTAGAAATATGAATTTTGTTAGAAATAAAGTTATTAACTTCTGTAAAGTATTAAAAGATATTTAAAGTATATTAACCTTCTGCATCTCTTCTTCTGAGGAAGAACTGTAACTGAGTCGAATATACTGACATTTTTTGTTTGAATTGTAATAAAAAGGGTTTCCAGGAAGAATGAAAACATTTTGGGCTGCACATTTCTGCATCACTAAATTATAAACGTCTTCAATATCCTTGATTTTCAACCAGCAGAAAAATCCACCTTTTGGTTGTGTCCACTCAGCCAAACCTATTAAATTCCATAAATTCCATAAATTCCATAAATTCCTTTTAATTATATGTAAAATTACTTTGAAAATATTGAAATCCTTATAATTCCTTGAAATATATATTATCGAAATCTCTTAAGATTCTTTAAAATGATATAAAATCTCCTAGTATGTAGGTATCTATCTAGAAATCCCTTAACATTTTTCTTTTGTTTATTTAGAATATTCTAAACTACCTTGAAATATTTTGAAATCATTTGACATTCTTTAAAATTCTTTTAAAATTATGTAATTTACAAATATAACACATAAAATTTGTTAAAGTCCCTTAAAGTTTTTTTTTATATTATTCAACTCTCTCCTTAAAAATCTTAAAAATTTTTTTTAAATATCTTGAAATCTCAACAAATTCATTGCAGTCTTTTAAAAGAACTTTTAAATAAATTATTTGACATTCTTTAAACTCACTAAAAAAATATCTTAAAATGCTTTGAAATGTTCTGAAAATCGCGAAACATTTTTGGATTCTATCATACTTCCTTTAAACTTTCTTAAATAAAATGAAAATACTCAATTTTTAGGTCAGATTTTGAATTCTTCGTTTTATGCAAAAAGTATCGAAATTAATTATTTTTTCGCTCTGTATGCAGTTTTATATTTGTACCTACATTAGTTGTACAGAGCGAAAAAATATTTATCTACAATTTTCGTTGAGTAAAATGAAGAATGGAATTTTGAGCTTAACACTTGGGTCCAACGCCCTTAAAATTAATCAAAGTCATAAAATCTCATAAAATTTCTTAAAATTCCTAAAAATCCACTGAAATTTCGTAAAGTCCCTTGAATCCCTTAAAAGTCCTTCAAATTACAAAATATCCAATAAAATATGGTAAAATCCCTTCTAATTACTTAAAATCTCATAAAATGGCAAAAAATCCTTTGAACTTCCTGAAGATCCAATCAAATCTCGTAAATCCCTTGAAATCCCTTAAGTCGTTAAAATAACTGAATATCCTATGAAATATTGTAAAATCTCTGAAAATTACTTAAATTTTCAAGCAATATAGTAAAATCCTTCAAAATTTCATAAAATTCCTTATCATTAATATATGTGTATTATAATTTATTACAGTATTATTTACCAGTAAGATGTTTTTCAATAAGACCAATCATAATATCACGCCTATTTCGATAAAAGTCCTGAATACTCTTAAAATGCTCTTCCAATTTTTCTTCATTCCACAATACCAGGAGGTTGTAAATCAAAACCTGTAATTTTATAAATAAAAATTACAATAAATGCCATATATTAATTAGTCGATTGAAATTAAATTGAACTTCAATTGAATGAAAAATAAAAACCTGAGATAAAGTAGAAGTATGAATAGTTGAGCTCTGTGCATGATTTGTTAATTTTTCAATTATATCCTTGTGAGCAGTAACAACTCCCAATCGTAATCCGGAACTGATTATTTTGCTGAATGAATCCAATCTAACGACTCGACCATCCGTGTCGATTGATAAAAACGAAAGAGGCTGTTTTTCAAGGAAATGTAGAAAATAGTACGCATCATCTTCCAAAATGAGAAAATCATACTTTTGAGCCAATTTATAAATTTCTCTTTTTCTTTCTTCAGGTAAGACAGTTCCTGTAGGATTTGCACCAACAGGATTCACGTAGAGAAACTATTAAGCAGGTCATAGTAATTACCATAAGAGCAAATTTAATTTTCTCAACTTTACGCTCGCAATAATATTATAGTTAATATTTTTTAATAGTAAATAGTGTTGAAGCTTAAATTTAGGCTCCTGGTGAGTTTTCCCAAAAAATACCTTAGTAAATACCCCACCTAGGAAAAACTGGTCAATACTTCATTAGGTGTAAAAAACTATTCCGTAGGAACATTATTCACAATATTTGATTATTAAACTATTCAATTTTCTAAAAATAAAAGTTCTATTATATAAAAAAAGAGATATTAATTATAAAGAAACAATAAGTGATTTTAAGCAATTTTTAACCAATTTCAAAATAGTTCACGAGAGTTTCAAGATTTTAGAATATTACACATTTTTTTTAAGTATTTGAAATGGTTTTAAATGATATTAAAGAATTTTAACGGATTTTTAAAAATTTCAAGTGATTATAGGAAATTTAAGGAGATTTGAAGAAATTTTAAATGACTCTAGGGAATTTTAAAAGGATTTCCAAAAAATTTAAGAATTTTCCAGAGCTTTTGCAAGATTTAAAAAATTGTAAGATTGTAAAATTGTAAATTGTAAGATTTAAAGAATTTAAGAGGGTTTTAAGTAATTTCAAGTGATTCTAGAAAATTTAAAAGGATTTTAAGATATAAACAGATTTCAAGTTATTTTTAAGAATATTTAAAGAATTAAGGATAGATTATTTAAAGAATATTTAAAGCATTCATTTTTAATGAAGTTAGAAAATATCAAAAGATTTTAAAAGAATATGAAAAAATTAAAGAAGAATTTTCAAGAAATTTCAAAGTTATTAAAACATGCCAAACGATTTATAAAGAATTTAAGTGATTTTATGGAATTTCAAAAAGTTCAAAAAAGTTTCAAAATTTTGAAATAATTCATCAATAAAAAATGTTTTAGTATTTTTTATTTGTTAAACTTCTTGAAATTTACTGAAATTACTAAAAACTCTTGCAATTTTTTTAAAATCCTTTTAAATCTTCAGTTATTAAAAATTATGAAAATAATATAATGACCTGTTTCATTATTAAAAAATTGATATTAATGAGAAATTACTACTGTATCATTGCCCTATAAATTCCCAATATTATAAAAACATTTTTATCCAAAATAAAAAGGGCTAATTGCGGCAATTTGGAGACAGAACTAAACTAAATTTCTCTTATGGTAAAATATTACAATTAAAGTTTAATTACTATTAATAAAGACCTTTGGAATTTGTTTCTTCTTTTGAATCCTCTCTTCACAAACTTTTTCTATTTCCTCTGGAATTATTCCATCTGAGTCTTGATTTATTTCAATAAATTCTGGTTGAAGAGGGACTATCTGTAAAAAAAAGCAAAAGTCATATAATAACATAAATTATAATGTTTTCCACTTAAAAATTAAAAATTTGCTCTTACTGCGCTTAATATTCCTGTAAAAGTGGGTGTTTGAATCATAACAGGATCTCCGGTATTTATCAGTAAATCAAAAATTTTACTACATCCTTCTTGGGCGCCAGTTAAGAACTGCACATCCCAATTTTCAAATTTGGGCTCGTGCCACTTTTTTTGTAATTCCTTCCATTTGGCAATTAATGGTAAAATACTTTTAAAAGAAAAAGTTATAAAAAATCAATAAAAATTTATATGTTATCTTACACTGAATATATTTTTCCAGTTACTGTTTTTATTTATATTTTTTTATTTACCCAGGAGTAGCGCAGTATTGCAATGCTGTGTTTAAATCAGAACCCTTTAATTGCAGTATCGTTCCGTCCTTGAATTTTACATCTATTTCTTCAAAAGGAAAGGTAAATGCATTTGGCATGCCCGGTGCTAAAGATATTGAGTTGGGCTTGTCAATAAAACTTTCAGCTGTAAATTGAAAACGTAAACTCTAGAAAAACTTACAATTTTAAAAAAAATATCTGCAAATAGCAAATATTATGTAAATTATTATATATTTAAAAATTAAAAACTAGGTTTTATATAATTCCCTTACTTATCGATCTGATTAAATCAGGCCTCCTCCGTTTACCAATAGTGGAAAAAAATTTTTTATAATCCATCATCACTCTTTAGAACTACAGTCCTGAATGCAAATTCTGAAATTTGTTTATGTCTTTTATACACAGCGTGTGATAAACTTATCGAAGTTTATCACACTTTGTGTATAAAAAACATATATAATTTAGAGTCTGATAAACTTTGATATAACTGCAGAAATAATTTAATGCATCTCATTGTATAAAAAAACAACTTTTCGAGATTTTTAGCACACTGGAAAAGTGAAAATATAAAGTTACACATTATTACACATTAGAAATTTTTAAGCTTAAATTTTAAATCTTTTATTAGTGTGCTAAAAGATGTCGAAAGAAGAAACTATGAGAAAAATGAAAATAAAATATGCAGTACATAGTTATCTTATCATAGTGATTTAGAGAAATGATAAAAATTTTTTTTCACTCTATAGCACATCAACCTTAATGAGATAACAGTTTGAGTTAACGGCCAGTATTCAGTGTTTATTCAAGTAGTCAACAGACTACAGTCATAAAGTGGGAACGAAAACAATTTTTCTCTTCAGAAATATGGATTATTCGAAATTTTTTGCTAAAATTGCCAATAGGAGACACGCAAATCTAATCAGGCAGATAAGTAAGCATAATTTTTTTTATATATTATACTTTTACATAAAAATTAAGTAGACTCGAGTCTCTCAAATGTCAACTTTTCAAATCTCAAGTTCTCCGTCTCCCAAATGTCAAGTAGTGTATAATTGAAAAATATATTCCAGGTTCACATTTGTCTCTCATATTATAAGGAAAAAAAATAATAAAAAATAAAGATTCTCTGTGGTAATGAAATAATAATTTCAATTATTTATCTATATGTTCGAATATTATAAAAATGCTTATAATATTACAAAAACCGTTATTAAAATCTCGGAAACTTCATAAAAAATTTTCTCCAAATTTCTAAAATTTAGAATCTACATTTTAAAATATTTTCAAAAATAGGCGCTACATTCAGTGCGAGTTATAATTATTCTTAAAATCATGGATACCTTTAGCCGACTTAATTTGCCTTTGTCTAAAATCCGATCATCTATATTTACAAAATATTTACAATTATTATATCTCATCTTATAAATTAACTATTTCCACATAAATTCTTTTTCTCTTCATTCGAAAAAATCTAGTCTTTCAAGTTTCATTCTTTTTCCATAGGAGAGTGTTTGTCCTTTACCAGATTTTTCGACTGGCGTCCATACATAATAATAGAGCAAGTAACAAGAGCTGCACCCAGACCGAACTGTAAATTCAGTTGGAAATTAAATAAATAAATGGAGGCGATACCGGAAATTTTAATTGCTGTAGAGGTTGCGAAACTTTTGAGAATATTATCCCCGTGTTTTACAACCATCGCGGCAATTAAACCACCACAAGCTTGCAAAACAACCAGGTAGATAACGAACCAGTCGAAACCAACAAAGAATCCCTGATTTCTGATGACTTCTCCGTCATTTAAAAGGCAGGTGAAAAGACCGAAAGGCAAGGAAAGAAAACTCAACTGGACACTTCTCATCCAGAGAGAGATATCCGAGCTTTTAAGAATTTTCTCACAGTAAACTCCAGCAAATCCGGAAAGAAAACTAGCACTTAAGGCGGCTGCAACTCCTAGAATTCGGTTTTGTTCAATCCCGGATGGAACTTCTTGCGTATCGCTTTCAGATAATTGAACAAGAATTACTCCCACGATGAGCAAAATTAATGCTGTCCATTGTAATTTTCCCAGAGATTTTCGTAGAATAACAACCGCAAAAAAGGCGGTTGTGAGGACTTTCAATTGGCAGGTGACCTAGAATCACAATGTAAATTAGTTAACAATTCGTTAATTTGATGAACGGTTCTTTTCTTTATTATTTACCTGATAAGTGACTACGTCTAAATTCGAAGCTGATAGGTATAAAAGGTTGTGTTGGATGATATAGATTAAAGATGGCACGCAGACTTTCAAGGTGTCCATTGGTTGCTTAATAATTGTTAAGTGGAGAGTATTGAAGAATTTGGAGAAGTTTCCTTCCTCGATGAAAAGAAGACACAAGCAAACGATGAGTTTCACCACTTCTGACATTAATACCGCTATAAATTAGAATTTTTTTTATAATTAGAAGAGTTGCATGACATTGGAAATAATTTCTATGAAAATAAGATGAAAATTAATAATTGAATCAGTAACCTGTAGATGATAAAAACATTTCCCCCGATCTGGTGCGAGCATAGCGTATGCTGAGGCAGGCGAGAGTATTTTGAACCGTGAGAGTACCGAGACTGATATACTTGAGGTACTTAGCATTTTCTGAAAAGAAAAATAAAGATAATTTTTGAAAAATTAATAAAAAATCAAATTTTGAATTTAATTTAATTTTTAATATTCATTAAAGGGATTAAAAAAGTCTTGAAATTTAAGTTTTGAGTCACGATACCTCTTAATGCACCTGATGATCAAATAAACAATTTCAAGCTTGGTTGATTATTTACAATGTATGTGTAAATTTTCCAGTAAAGATATGGGAAAATGTTATCTTGTTAAAAAAAAAAAAAAATTACGTTGTTTTATCACAGTAGAACCATTCTGAGCCACAGTTTGTTTCAATTGTTGATTAGTGGAATCCGCAGTCAGACATCTTTCCTGAAACCCAAAAAACAAAGTTTTTAAGGGTGTTCTAATCTAAAAATTCGATTTCCTCATTTTACTTGACAAATATTAAATTTGGAATTTTTTCCCTCTGTAGGATTAATCAACTTTTAAATAGAATTATGCGTACAGAGCGAGAAAATATCTAATTCAAATATTTTTGTAGTAAAATGAAAATATTTAATTTTGAAGTCAGATTTTTAATTCTTCGTTTTATGCAAAAAGTATAAAAATTAAATATTTTTTCGCTCTGTATGCAGTCTTGTATTTGAAAAAAGTTTAGAGCTACAGAGCGAAAAAATATTTATAGAGAATTTTCGTTGTGTAAAATGGAGAATGGAATTTTGAGCTTAACACTTTGGTCCAACAACCTTAATAGAAAAACTAGCAATATTTAAATTAAACAAAGTGATTAAACGTCCGGCTCTACGGACGAATTCATATAAAATTTGTCTGACTATTGACATAAAAAATAGTTGTGCCCATATTCGGCTGAAAAAGTGATAAGTGATTTATTCGTCTTTATTTTTCTGGTGATTCTAAATTGTTATTTTTATTTAGTTATAGGAATTTAGATTACAGGAATTTAATTTAATAATTATAGGAACTTAGTTATAGGAAATATAGTAAAGTGTATCACATTAAATAATTTTATAAAATTCTAAGATATCGTAAAGGACTTTAAGAGATTTGAGTGAATTTTAAGAGATTTCAAGAGATTTTAAGAAATATAAGGAGATTTCATGATTTTGACCTTGAGGTCAATTTTCAAGGTCAAATGAAGGTCAAGATCCTTTTTTTTAATGGAAACATATATTTTTGACTGTGGATTTGAAAAGAGCGAAAAATTTCACTTTCAGATAGTGACCTTAGAAGATTTAAAAATCAAGGTCAAAATCAAATGAATTTCATCAGTGCGTTAATAAATAAATAAATAAATCGAAGTATCTCTTAAAATACCCCAACTATAATAGAAAAAAATTTTCAAACATAAATTATACGGAACAGAGAGACATTTAACGATTTTATCCATTTTGACCTTGACGTCAATTTTTAAGGGTGTTGGAGCCAAGTTTCAATCTAAAAATTTGTTTTCCTCATTTTACTCAAAAAATATTTAATTTGGAATTTTTTCCCTTTGTAGAATTAATCAATTGTTAAATAGAATTATGCGTACAAAGCGAGAAATCATTTAATTCAAATATTTTTTAAATAAATCAAAATATAGAATTTTGAAGTTACATTTTTAATTCTTCGTTTTATGCAAAAAATATCGAAATTAAATCTTTTTTCGCTCTGTATGCAGTCTTATATTTGATAACAGATTAGTGCTACAGAGCGAAAAAATATTTCTTTATAATTTTCCTTGAGTAAAATGGAGAATAGAATTTTGAGCTTAACACTTGGGTCTAACGCCCTTAAGGTTTTTTTTAAGACATTTTACCTTGATATGAGATCTTTCTAATATTTTGACGTGAAATTTTCTGCTCTTTTTAAATTCTCAATCAAAAATAGGGGTTGCCATTTAAAAAATGAATTTGAAAATTGACCTTGAAAATTGATCACAAGGTCAAAATGGATAAAACCGTTAAATGTTCTGTACAATTTTTTTCTAGTCGGAGTATTTTAAGAGATATTTCAACCGATAGATCAAATATATAAATTTATATATTTATTTATTGACATATTGATGACCCCCCCCCCCCCC
>UCOK01018196.1:0-14601 GCA_900474325.1 Synergus umbraculus | reverse complement strand
GCGTCAGGGGCAGAAGGCAAGCGAAGCTTGCAACGACTCTTCGGCACAGAGCAGAAGAGGGGGGCCCTCCGGCCCTAACTCGACACTTCAGTTCGGGATCTCGACCGAGACACTTCAGTTCTGGACCTCGGACGAAACATACGTCGCTCTCTCAGTCAGACGGACTCTGACTCACCTCAGTCGGTCCTACCCTCTTAGGACTGACGACTTGGGACTCAACCCTCGAGTCTCTACGAAGGATCCGTACCTCTATTTTTGGACCGGCCATCTGCAGTTACCTGACGCACTCTTGCCTCTGCCAGCCTGCCATCACGCTCCTCTGATCCAGTTCAGGGAACAGGACCCAAATAAAAAAAACGGCATTATCTAGTAACTATGCTTATTCCTTTGCAAACCTCTCAATCAGTTCTTCTCAGAGCCAAATTTTAACATGGACTCTACGATACATTCCCCATCTTTATCCCTTTACGGAGTAAGGGGATCGTATCAAATTATATGACTTTTTTTCACTTTTTCGACAAAGTCTTCGGTGTTTTATTGAAAAGTATATCAGATTCTAAAAAAAAAAGTGATCTATCCTAGAATGGATGACTGTCAAGTAAAGTTTCAACAACTTACTTTTTCCGTGTAATATTTACATATCGTAACATTGATTTTCCCCTTTTTATCCAATAAATCGTGCGAGAGAAGAAATATCCTTATAAATTTAGACGCCTTTCAACTTTTGCAAAATAAATGAAAATAGAACGGAGGCAATTTTTCTCGACTAGAATAGATTCGAACGAAATTCCGGTATGGTTCTATGGATGCAATTCTGGGCATCGATGCCGGCTACGATTAATTTCAAAACGTAAATAACCTTTCCGGTTCGATCCATCTAGGGAAGAACAATGAGCGGCATATGAGAAAGCAGTGTAGCCGGCGCCTCGCCTGCATACTAAGGAACAAGACATAAATCATTCATAAATATTTGCCAGACAACGCGCCGGCTCTGCACATTTACTTGAGAATAATTTCGAATAATCTGGAAGTTATTAAGTGTATTCCAAAAACTGGTTTAATGCTCGTTTAACAGGATCGATGATTCTCATTATGGTCCATTCGCCAATCAACACTCATTAACATTTATGACATAATAACAAAATTGTAATTGACCATAATATCTTTTTATTAAATTTACAACATAATGAGCTTCTAAAATTTAGTTCACTTATATTTGCCTGCATTATGTATGGAAAATGACTAATAAATTAATTTTTTTAGTGGAAAATAGTAGTGTTGTAATTTTTTAAAGATAGAACTTTTTTATCTCTTCTAAGTATCCATTTTGCATCCGTATTCGGTGATATTTATCTCTTCCTATCCCTCAGTCTATCTCTAATATTTTTGGTAATATATATTTCTTTCTATCCCTTACTCTGTTTCCAAATAAAACACTTTTATTCCTTTCTATCCCTAATTCTATCTCCCTTGCTAGAAATTTTTATCTCTTTCTATCCCTATCTATTTCTTATTTAGTAAACTATATTTTTTAATCTATTTGTTAATCTCTTTTTCAGTCATTATAATCACTAACATATCCCTCTTAATTTCTTTATTTTTATCTCAGCGAGAGATAGGTAGAGATAGAGAAATGAGAATTAAAAGAGATAGAAGAAAAAATAGATGGAATTGAATAGGGGAAGATGTGGATTGAAATGGCGGTAGAAAGGGATAGACAAGAATAGGTGAGAGATGGAAAGGAATACAAAAGTGGGGATTAAAAGGGATAGGAGCAAACTATTATTGAAAAAAGATAGAAAGAGATAGGCAGGCATAGGCCAGAGATACAAAGGGAAATGTGAGTGAGAATTGAAAGTGATAAGAGCGATTTTGAGTAACAAGTAAATAGAAAAGAGATAGAAAGAGATAGAGAAATTAGAATTGAAGGAGATAGAGCCGACATTAATTGAAAATGAGATAGAAAGAGATTAAAGGTGATAGATAATAAATTAAAAGAAATAGAGAATTGGGAATTGAATAAGATAGGCGGAGATGTGGATTGAAATGGAGGTAGAAAGGGATAGACAAGAATAGGCGAGACATAGAAAGGAATATAAAAGTAGGAATTGAAAGAGATAGGAGCGACAATAGATAG
Source organism: Synergus umbraculus (assembly GCA_900474325.1). Taxonomy (NCBI): domain Eukaryota; kingdom Metazoa; phylum Arthropoda; class Insecta; order Hymenoptera; family Cynipidae; genus Synergus; species Synergus umbraculus. The sequence goes on along the minus strand of UCOK01018196.1, from coordinate 12,464 downwards.
AATTGAATAGGCTTAGATGTGAATTGAAATAGAAGTAGAAAGGGATAGACAAAAATAGAAGAGGAATAGAAAGGAATATACATGTGGGGATTGTAGGAGAAAGGGGTGAGTTTTGATTAAAAAGAAGATAGAAAGGTATAGACGAGAATAGAAAAGAGATAAGCAGTAATAAAGAAGTGGGAATTGAAAGCGATAGAATGAATTGAGATTTACAAGGAGATAAAAAGGCATAGACAAGAATAGGCGAGAAATAAAAAGGAATACAGATGCAGGGATTGAAAAAGATAAGAGCGAATTGACATGGAAAAGGAGATTAAAATAGATATCTCACTAGGTTAGAGATAGAAAAATATAGACGAGTATAGACGAGAGATAGAAAGGGATATAAAAGCGAGGATTGAAAGAGATAAAAAAGAATTGAAATTGATAAAGAGATAGAGAGGGATAGACAAAAATATATGAGAGATAGGAAGGAATAGGCAAGTAATAGAAAGGAATATGCATGTAGGGATTGAAAGAAATAGGAGTAAAAATAGATAGAATTGAATAGGCGTGGATGTGAATTTAAATAGAAATAGAAAGGGATAGACAAGCATAGGAGAGAAATAGAAAGAATATACGTGTGGATATTGAAGGAGAAAAGAGTGAATTTTGATTGAAAAGAAGATTGAAAGGTATAGGCGAGAATAGGAGAGAGATAGTCAGGAATAAAGAAGTGAGAATTGAAAGCAATATAGTGAATTGAGATTTACCAGGAGATAGAAAGGCATAGACAAGAATAGGCGAGAAATAGAAAGCAATATAGTTGCAGGGATTGAAAGAGATAAAAGCGAATTGATATGGAAAAAGAGGTAGAAAGAGATAGAACTGACTAGGTTAGAGATAGAAAAATATAGACGAGTATAGACGAGACATAGAAAGAGATATAAAAGCGAGGGTTAAAAGAGATGAAAATGAATTGAAATTGATAAGGAGATAGAGATAGAGAGGGATAGAGAGGAATAGTCAAGAATAGGCGAAAAATAGAAAGGATTAAATCAATTGAGATTAAAAGAGTTAGGAGCGAAATTTGTATTGATACCGATCGAGAAAGAAAGAGATAGACAGGAATAGACGAAAGATAGAAAGGAATAGAAAAGTGAGGATTGAAAGAGATAGGAGCAATTTTAGTTCAGAGGGAGATAAAATCAATCAAAATCAATGAAGTCTCTTGACAATTCTGGAAAGGACCTGAAATGATTTTAACAAGATACACATATTACAAAAAAAAATAACCCAAACTACTTCTTGATTATTATTAAACAAAAAAAATACACATCACCTGTTTATCCAATGTCTAAAGCAAAAACATGTCTTAACTTGTCGCGACGAAATCGATCATTAATGTCCGACGCAGCTTTACGTGATTAAGAACGAAAGAAACATGCTGGACATGACCATAAAATAAATCTGACTTCCTTCAGCCTGCTTTTAATCCTTCTCAGTCAGTTCGATTTAGAAATGGACAACTTGGGTATAAATCAAAATAACTCGTACCGAAAGCGGCAAGTGTAATATTTCCCTGATAGATCGGACGGATCGTGAGAAAAATGCAGAGCGGTTGTCAGCTCCGATCATCAAGCTGCATGGTTGAACGAATTCCTATTACCGTAACTACGTGCGCGCTACTTGGCGAACCATAACGGGAGAAAACAAATATGCAAAATCATTTTACAATTTTCTCGTTGGCTTGTTTTAAACTCGACGGAGCGTGATATGCTATGTATAAACAATATGACGATGTTAGCTGTTTGTGGGAGGTTTTTTAACATTTTTAAATTAAGAGTCAGCTATTCGAAAAATCTGAATACCGGATTAATAAATAAAATACAAAGAGAGAATTTCAAATTGTAATCGGATATGATCGAATTATATGGATACTATGATCCGTAACGAAAAATATATCCCAGGGCCAAAAATATTTTTGAATCCCATATAATCCCGAATTAATCAAGGAAAATATTGAAATCTCTAAAAACCTCTCTCAGTCACTTAAAATCTTTTGAAATCCCTTAAAATTCCTTAAAATATCCTAAAATCCTTGAAAACCTCCTTAAAACAATAAAAAATTCTTGAATCTTGAATGATTAATGTAAACTTCTTCAATCATGAACACTCTAAACATGAACTGATTTCATATGTCAGGAAACATGTTTAGTATCACACAAGATTAATTTTTACATCAATTTCTCAACGAATGACGTATTTTATTATAAAACTTACTAACAGATCTACGTCATAGGTGTCTTAAAATAAGCCTAACTGCAGCGAACCAGTTTTCGCATCTCATTAAGAGTCCTCAATGTGTCACAGGTAATACAGATCACCGGCTAAGGACGTCTCGTCGATGCTCCTGGCTTTCGCCGAAGAAATTGTGCGGCATTCGAGCGGATTAAGTATCGAACATGCAGTACTTAGTCTTTCTTGAGGCCATCGTTATCGTCACCACAGTCGCCGAACTAAGGACAACTCGGCCAAGAGGTAATCAATTTTTTCCTAATCTTCTCATCTCACTTTTTATCAGCAAATTCAAATTTTTTGAGATCATTCAGTCATTAAGGGAACCGCCTCTCTTCATTCATAAAAATATAATGAAGGTGATCAGTTCACTCCAGGTTTTAAAAATTAAACAAATGCCATTTTGGAAAATATTTTTTTATACTCTCCGAACACAACGTCATCTTAATTACTCAACTTTAAAGCCTACACGTTGTCTTGCAAGTACAACCCACTTATTGCCAATATCCTATCAACGATCGCGAATCGAAAGACCATTTGGCTCTCAGCCAATCAATGCACACCTTTTCTCAATAATATCTTCAAGGCCTCAGTTCCGGTTTCCGTAACGAGAGACGGGATTATAGGGGGATCTCCAGTTAATAAAAATAATCCTTTAATAAAAGTGATCCACATAGTCAAATATAAGGCAATTCAATCAATTCTTACAAATTCAGATTGAGAGTAAATTGCTTCATAGAAAGTGCGCCTCATGTTACATAATGTGAAAGAAAGAAGAGTGCGAAAGATCGTTGCTTTTTGGTCTGCAGACCCGGTCACGTCGGCACTTAGGTCCGTCGTCCACCCAGTAGGTCGTAATTTACGATGCCCCCCCTGTAGGTGATTTAGGCCGACTCACGATTCACGCGAAACGCAGTTCGCCGAGATACCTTTGTATAGCCGCCATTATATATTTCTTTATAGGTGGCGGGGGTGGGATTCTCGAATCGTGTGACTGATTCGTTGCCGCGCAAAGGCGGACACGAACGAAGACGCGGGTTGCGTGGGTCGCTAATAACCAAAGGGGGGCCCACGCAAGGGGTCACAAATGCAGTTTGATTCCTGTGAGAGATAGCACTCTCTGTTTCATGTACCTTGGCGCCGTCACCCTCGCGCCTTCCTCCCACCTCTCCAACTTTTTACAAAAATTCAAGGCCAATGAATCGTTTAAAGAGATTTGCATCTCGCTGAATTTTAATGAAGGAGGCATTTTATCTTAAAAGTCTGCATCTGAAGTCTACACTTAATGTTAGTTTCTTCATGAAGATCGCATTCGAAAATAATATTCGTCAATTCATGTTTTTATTATTCATCATCAAAATCTAAAAGATTTTGAAAATCCTTCAGTCTGAAGTTGGCAGCTCTGTTCTTGATTCCAAAGTATCGGCGAGAAGAAGTAAAAAAGAAGAAAACGAACTCTGCACGCGAAGACCGGACAATTCGCGTGGGTTTCACGCGTCTATCTTATGGTTTCTCACATCCGCGACGATTTTTCATCGCTCGATCGGAAACCAAAGACCATAAGTGGAACGCCTTGTACACTCACATGGACAATGGGATTATTTGAAAAAGACGAACACTGACCATGAACTTCCAAGATTACAGCATCCCACGCTATTGTGCCGCCGAATTTGTCTGCGGTAGCCAGCTTTGTAAATCGGATAAAACGTGCGGCACACGTTCCCCGGCTTTCGTATGAAAGAATATAAAAAATTGAATTTTATCTATTCTATTTTTACTTTTTATAAATCTCTTCTTGTATACATATAGTATAAGACATTATTTAGCAGATTTTAAGTCGCCTCTTTAATAAAAATACATCTATATAATATGATTAATATACATATTGAAGTTAGAGATATACTTATAGTTAAAGTATATTCTCATATAGAACCTCCGATTTTTTTTAAACTCCATACTTATGTATTCTTTGGCATGCTGATAACGAATGTTGCTGCAACGCAGTTTTGGGTTAGCTGCTGTACTTTTTTTGTAGATTTTAAGTCGTCTCTTTAATAAAAATACATGTATGCAAAAATAAATAATATTAAATATATTACAGTTAAATATATACTTACCTTTAATTTGAATAAAGTTCAAAAAATCGCTTACCTCCGATTTTTCTGAAACTCCATACTTACGTATTTTTTGGCATGCTGATAACAAATGCTGCCGCAATGCACTATTGCATTAGCTGCTGTACTTTTTTGTAGATTTTAAGTCGTCTCTTTAATAAAAATACATGTATGCAATATAAATAATATATTAAAATTCAATATATACTTACTGTTAATGCGAGTAAAGTTCCAAAAAACCGCTTACCTCCGATTTTTCTGAAACTCCATACTTACGTATTTTTCGGCATGCTGATAACGAATATGATGACTGCTGCCGCTTTCGTTTTTGGAGGAGAGGTGCTCTTTAACATTAAAAATACATAAAACATGAATTCTTAAAATACACCAATAAAAGTCGTAAGAGCGGTTGTAGTTATTAAGATGCTTTGCCTACTCATTTTCCTCCATTTCTCTAAGCACGTCTCTATTAAAAAAAATCCATATATCTTTTTAAATCTGGATCTATTATTGACTCATTTGTACCCACGCAAAACGTCTCGTATAGTAATTGATTTCGGATTTGTGCAAGTCCCACACGTTGTCGTTGGTTCGGTTGCCATGCCTTATGGTTTGTTAGAAATCGAAGGGAGCATGATATATAAATAAAATATAAAAATAATATTAAAAAAGGTATAGACGTCGTGTCGGGTCTATTGACAGGGGACCCACGCGCGATACGATTCGCGCTTGCGTTCACGCTACAGTACACGCATACAGGTGCGAAGCTGCTAAGCGCATGCGTGCGGGATATTTATTGCTTCCCACCCACGTTACATTGCGCCTTTATTCACAATGGAGTCGAACGTTTTTCAACAGGTCTGGCATGAATGGAACTGAGACTCGATTTGACTCGGCTCGCTTTCTTCTGAAGGTCAAATCATCGAATTCAATCTTTTCCGGTTTAGATAATATTCTAACACTCTTACAAAGTAATATACCGTTTTAATAACTGAATATGGTTGTATAAAGAATAATTTTAATAATCTTTTAACTTATTTGGTTTTAACTTTTTTTTTTTTTTGATGACTTGGTCTTATTATTCTTGTGACCTTTAACTGCGATCGCACTTTAATTTCTCCTTTCGCAGTTTCTCGCCGAATGAGCCATTTTCCGAGTGAATAAGCATTGGCAGCTCGATGCAAATTTTCCGAGTCAGAAGCACGAGGCAGTATCGGCATGTTCTTTAAATTTACGACTTATGCCTGCTGTCAGCGAAATATACGCGCATGTACTGGTGCGAATAGGGAGGTAATGCAAGCATAGGCGACAGTAACAGCACCGTAAAATAAGCGCATTAATTTTATTTTGATTTAATGCACCTGTTCTTAATGTTCCCAAAAGGAAGATGGAAATCCGGAAATTGTTACTAATTGTTCACTGTAAAATCTAACTGCTTCAGTTACAAAAACAGTTACAGTTTAGAGTTACAGTTCTTAAATGTCAGTTCATTACGAATTTTAAGTACATATTAAAATTTCAAACGAATGATTCTTTATAAGGGAATAATTAATTATAATAATGTACGTACGTTGGTTTCATAATGTATTCACTTCGCCCATTCACGTCAAAGTTCCGGAGTTTCCATTAGTTTTTCTATTCTTTTGTTTTATGTTAATAATTGTTTAGACTACTGAGTACTGATGATGGATGACATTTGAAGCCATGAAAAAGGTCAAGCTGGAGATTTCAGATTAACATTTATGCTAATTATGTAACAGGGTGTCCATAAATATATTTCTAAAATGAATAATTTGGTATTTTTAGACTGAAGAAGATAAACTTCGTGGATTATCTGCATAATATTTATGTTTAATGTATCTTCAAAAACAGTGGCCCCAACAAGAGCCCCGTTCTCTACTGCGCATGCGTCGTATTCGACAATCTGATTGGTTTCTATTCGCACGCAGTTTGAAATACTAAAACAATATATTATTTTTATATTTTATTATAAATATTGGCTTTATAACTTATAAAAATGTTTATTAACTGAATATTTGTTAACTAAACATTTTTATAAGTTTAAACGCCATTATTTATAATAAACAATAAAAATATTTTTTAGCATTTCAAACTGAGCGCGAATAGCAACCAATCAGTCGAAGAGTGCGACGCATGCGCAGTAAAGTTCTGGGATCCTTTTGGGGCCGCTGCCCAAAAATAGTAATTAACAAGGTTTAAATTTTCACTTTTCTTTTTTTAAGATGACTAGGAAACCAACACGAAAACTTATAACTTCAAGTTATTAAAAGCCCAATCAGATTTAAAACTATAATGTATGCCAGATTTTTGAGAAATTTTTAGAGAGAAGCCACTTTTTTAGAAAGAAATTTCAAGAGGTTTCTAGACATTTTAAGGGAGTTTGACCATTTTTAAGTGGTTCTTACGAAATTCAAAAGAATTTTAGTATTTTAAAAAGATTTCATAAAATTTTATGATATTTCGTGCAATTTTGTTCTAAATTTTTTGAAATTTGGAGAAATTTTAAGAGGTTTCTAAGAATTTAAAAAGATTTTAAAAAATTTCAGCGATTTTTAAAGTTTTCGTGAAATTTTAAGAAATTCCAAAAGATTTGTAAGAGTTTTATGAGTTTTTAAGGAATTTTACATGTTATCCTGGAATTGCAAGGAATTTTATGATATTTAAAAAGATTTCTAATAATTTTAAGTGATTTTTAGAGATTCGTAAAATTTTTTTAAAATTTTGTAAAATTGTTAAGGATTTCATGGAATTTGGCAAGAGACGTTATTTCTAGGAATTTTTAGCGATTTTCATGAATTTCAAGGGATTTTAACGATTTTCAAGTACTTTTCACTGAATTCAAAAGAATTTTATAATTTCTAAATACTTTTGTAGAGCTTTAAGGGATTTCAGAATATTTAGTGGAATTTTAAAGGAATTTAATGGATTTTGAATGTTGTAAAATTTGGAGGAATTTTGAAGGATTTTAAAATTTGTCGGGTAATTTTATTCAGGGATTTCAAACGATTTTTATGCCTCAAAAGATTTCGTAGAATTTAGAAGAATTTTAAAAGTTATTGTCAAATTTTTAAGGATTTCGTGAAATCTTAAGGGATTTTAAAGCATTTTAAAAGAGTTTAAGAGTTTTTGATAAGTTTTATTAACAATTTTAAAGGTTTTCATGGTATTTTGTAAGATTTTCTAATAATTTTAAGGAATTTCAAGATATTTTTCTGATTATTAAGTGGAAGTTTTTGAGGATTTCTAAGAATTGTTAGTTATTTTCACCAATGTTAACGAATTTCAAGATGTTTCTATAACAATATTTTAAGAGATTTTAACAAATTTTGAAGGATTTTGAAGTATTTTATAAAATTTAATTCTAGTTCTCTGCTCTCGTTAAAAATTCCAGTATTAATAACAAAAGCGAAAAAGTTCATAGAATATTCTTCGAAATAATTTTATGAAATAGAAATTTGTATTGGAATGTCCAATTGTATAGAATAATTGGAAAATAACTCAAGTACTCAATTTGTCTCTTCTCGAACCAATAAGATCTTCCAATTAGAATGAGGAAATTATTGAAATTTCTTTTATTATCAAACTTCTAACCCAGACTGAGACCACTCGTACCTTCTCGATGACAATGCGCGTAATAAGAGGCTTGTTCCAATAAGGCCATTAAAATCAACTCTTCGATTTTCATACATCTCGTCGATTCTCGACTCAAGGGCGGCTTTTGCCTGTTATAAATACAAGCTCAGCTCATTAGTACCGACAAACCTATCCCTTTGTTCTCGTAACAATCGATCTCGTAAATATTTATTACCAACGCCCCGCAGATATGTAACTACGGCATGGATTCTTGGCAAAGATATTGCTTTTGAAATTAGCATGTGCTTAGCAATGGTCGCAATTAAAGAAAATTACTACCTTGCGGCTTTTTTATTTCAGCTTTCTTCCCTTCGCTCTGCCTGTCTTGACTTGTACGGGTAATTTGTCCACTCGCCACTAACTGCCTACATGCCCCCATCCCTTTAAGTTATGCTTATGAAGTTCTTAACTTGCAGACTCACTAATAACAAGGCGTTAGAGTGTTGTAGTTGTTTGCAATTAGATATATCGATACCCTGGCGAAAGTTATGGATATTGGAATTTATTTCATTAAAACCAATTCCAAGTTTTTTAGATCATTCCGAAAATTCGAAGTCCAAAGCTACACAAAGTAGATTCCAATTTAACTTCGAGTTGAAGACAGTTTGCTGCTAGTTTTCAGTTTTTCTTGCCTTTGTCAAAAAAAAATTGTCTTCCACTTCAGTTATAGATATGAAAAATCTACTGATGACAATAATGTCCCTTTTACAGAACGTTTTTTGTCTCCAGGTCAGCACCCGATGAGTTGTAGAGAAAATTAATTTTACGCACTCATCGCTCCTCTCGTTAATCAGTGAATGGAGTCGGGTTTTACGATGTCATTGATTTCACGATGGTAGAGCCTCGTGGAATTTAATGAGCTTTCGACAACTTTGCCAATGAACCATTAAAGAAGACATATTCAGTGCCGAATTACATGGAGGTCGCTTACACCCTTACTTTATGGGTGGAGTGGTTCAAATTGCAAGTCATCACTTTCGTTATAAACTGGCGGAACTTTTTTGTCACCTGATAATGCGAGATTTATTGAGTGGTGATGTAATATGACATTTTTTTTCATTTTATGTTGCAGTAGTAGCAATTTTTATGGAATTGTCGTTTTGCTTCAACCAAATTCTTTTGCTATTCATCATAGAATTCAAGTGGCCGATTCTAGAAGAAGGCAAATCCTCCACACTGTCTGAATCTTCTTTGAATCTTCAAAATCACTTTTGCGTTATTCTTGAGAATATCTAAAAATCATAGTTTTATAAATTAATTTTTACAAATTCATTTTTATAAATTAATTTTTATAAATTATAGTTTTAGGAATTTACTTACTTGACGTTAAAAAATACTTACGAACTTATGGATTTATCCGATAGCGATAGTTGCAAGTGCCGCGTAACGGAGGACATTTGTACTCGTGTTATCGCTCACCTAGATCAAAAGCGCGCCACTGCATTGTCTAGCCGTAATCGCCGATGCAAGACAATGGGATGGTGAATTGGTGAAGCTATTCGGCAGGCAGACGCGGACGATGGAATCCTCGCGTCGTTTTGTCGAACCGAGAAATTCACTGAATTACGTCCGGCACGCCTCAACGATGACTGCCGACCAAAACCTCCCTCGCTTTACTTTCGTGATGAACACCACCTGTAAATTGGTCAAAGCTATGTAAATTCAGTCAGTTTGGAACTAAGCGTATTTTTTTGTCTACCCTGGCGAAAACTTCGGATAGAATTCCAATCGGAGCCAATCCGAAGTCATCCGGGACAATGCGAAATCTCTATACGAGCGAATCCGAAACATTCCGAAGAAACTTTTCAATCCGAATGAATCCGAACCATTGCGAAGAAAATTTTCAATCCGAATGAATCCGAGCTATTCCGATAAAATTTTTCAATCCGAATGAATCCGAACCATTCCGAATAAACTTTTCAATCAGAATTTTCAATCCGAATAAATCCGAATCATTCCGAAGAAATTTTTCCATTAGAATTTTCAATCTGAATGAATCCCAACCATTCCGAAGAAATTTTTCCATTAGAATTTTCAATCCGAATGAATCCCAACAATTCCGACGAAACTTTTCAATCCGAATGAATCCGAAGCATTCCGATGAAACTTTTCAATCCTAATGAATCCGAAGCTTCAATCCGAGTGAATCCGCGCCATTCCGAAGGAATTTTTCAATCAGAATGAATCCTAAGTTTCAATCCGAATGAATCCGAGCTATTCCGACGAAACTTTTCAATCCTAATGATCCGAAGCTTCAATTCGAGTGAATCCGCGCCATTCTGAAGGAATTTTTCAATCCGAATGAATCCGAGCTATTCCGAAGAAGTTTTTCAATCCGAATGAATACGAACCATTCCAAAGAAACTTTTCAATCAGAATTTTCAATCCGAACCATTCCGAAAAAACTTTTCAATCAGACTTTTCAATCCGAATGAATCCGAAGCATTCCGAAGAAATTTTTTAATCCGAATGAATTCGAAGCTTCAATCCGAATGAATCCGAGCCATTCCGAAGAAATTTTTCAATCCGAAGTTTCAATCCGAATGAATCCGAACCATTCCGAAGAAACTTTTCAATTAGATATTTCAATCCGAATGAATCCGAACCATTCCGAAGAAATTTTTCCATTAGAATTTTCAATCCGAATGAATCCCAACCATTCCGACGAAACTTTTCAATCCTAATGATCCGAAGCTTCAATTCGAGTGAATCCGCGCCATTCTGAAGGAATTTTTCAATCCGAATGAATCCGAGCTATTCCGAAGAAGTTTTTCAATCCGAATGAATACGAACCATTCCGAAGAAACTTTTCAATCAGAATTTTCAATCCGAACCATTCCGAAGAAACTCTTCAATTAGATATTTCAATCCGAATGAATCCGAACCATTCCGAAGAAATTTTTCCATTAGAATTTTCAATCCGAATGAATCCGAACCATTCCAAAGAAACTTTTCAAACCGAATGAATCCGAATTTTCAATCCGAATGAATCCGAGCCATTCCGAAGAAATTTTTCAATCCGAATGAATCCGAATTTTCAATCCAAATGAATCCGAAGTTGCAATCCGAATGAATCCGAGCTATTCCGAAGAAACTTTTCCATTACAATTTTCAATCCGAATGAATTCGAACCATTCCAAAGAAACTTTTCAAACCGAATGAATCCGAAGTTTCAATACGAATGAATCCGAACCATTCCGAAGAAATTTTTCCATTAGAATTTTCAATCTGAATGAATCCGAACCATTCCAAAGAAACTTTTCAAACCGAATGAATCCGAAGTTTCAATACGAATGAATCCGAACCATTCCGAAGAAATTTTTCAATCCGAATGAATCCGAGCCATTCCGATAAAATTTTTCAATCCGAAGTTTCAATCCAAATGAATCCGAACCATTCTGAAGAAATTTTTCTATTAGAATTTTCAATCTGAATGAATCCCAACCATTCCGACGAAACTTTTCAATCCGAATAAATCTGAATCATTCCGAAGAAACTTTTCAATTCAAATGAATCCGAAGCTTCAATTCGAATGAATCCGAACCATTCCGAAGAAATTTTTCCATTAGAATTTTCAATCTGAATGAATCCCAACCATTCCGACGAAACTTTTCAATCCGAAGTTTCAATCCGAATGAATCCGAACCATTCCGAAGGAATTTTTCAATCCGAATGAATCCGAAGTTTCAATCCGAATGAATCCGAGCTATTCCGAAGAAGTTTTTCAATCCGAATGAATACGAACCATTCCGAAGAAACTTTTCAATCAGAATTTTCAATCCGCATAAATCCGAACCATTCCGAAGAAATTTTTCTATTAGAATTTTCAATCTGAATGAATCCCAACCATTCCGACGAAACTTTTCAATCCGAATGAATCTGAATCATTCCGAAGAAACTTTTCAATTCAAATGAATCCGAAGCTTCCCTCTAAAAATGTCGGAAATAAAACATATAGAAATCGGATATAGACCGGATACAAACCGGACAGGAAAAAATGGCTTTTTATCCAGTTATATCTGGCTTCTAACCAGTCTCAGATACATATTTTCGGAATATATCCGGTTTTATCCGGTTCCTATCCGTGAAAGATGATCAAAAATTATATAGTGGACATATTATTTCTGGTTCTATCCGATTTTTATCCGACGAAATTAACCAAAAATTAAATATTTGCAAATAACCAAGTTAATTTCTTTCCGTTTTCTATCGGATTCCTATAAGGGCCTTGACACTCGTGATGTCTTCGAGACGGAAGTGTACAACCTACCCGATCCTATCCGGTTTCTATACGGAAAATGGAACCACAAGTTAAGTATTTGAAAGTACCAAATTTCATTTCTTTCCGTTTTATATCCGATCTTTATAAGAGCCTTGACACTGGTGATGTCTTCGAGACAGAAGTGTACAACCTACCCG